>JAVQJL010050994.1:0-10861 GCA_036024295.1 Nannoperca obscura
ACTCAATCACATGGAGCCGGTCGAGACCAACTTCCACAAACTGAAAATGTGTGAATCTGCATCAGAGGTGAAAGCCAATATCTGTTGTGTTCCCTGCTTCACTGAGATCAGACAGTGGATAGTCTCTTTTCAAACTTGAGCTTGAAGAGCTCCATAAAGAGTTGGTGATAATTCTCAAAGGTTCATCACCTTTCACTATACATACTCATTGTTATAAAAATATAACATTGCAACATATGGAAGCTGTAAAGCTGCTCCGACACTCAAAGAACACATTCACTGAATTCCCTGTGGTTATGATGGCTCTGGGTTACGCTGACTTGGCTTCAAGATGCCAAACAGCTCATCCTCCCTTGCCCGTTGCCCCTCTCCGTCGGCTCATCTCCACCTACTAATTTGCCCACCGTAGGCCAGGCCGCCCTGATGCGGCGAGCTGGTAACCACAGCAGCACATGTCGAGCCCTGCTGGGAAAAAACGCACAAGTGTGGCGGGAACAACATGCACGAGCAGATTCACACATACCACTTATCAACCAGAGGGAAATTAAAATCACTGAAAATATCTGGTTCATGCACTCAAGTATGTAAACAAAGTACCAGACAAACAAGTAAAGAGTGAATGCCAAATCTTCAAAGCATTGCTAGAAATCTTCCTGGACAGGCCTGTCATCACAAGCTCATCCCTCAGGTTTGCTCCCTCACACACACGGCAGCAGTTGGTCTGCAACAGGGCTCTTTTCACGCCTGCTCATCTCAGGCTTTCATTAAAACTCCAGTCTTATCACACTGCAGTGCTCAATCATGTGTGACGTAACTCAGCAGGAGGCTGTGTGTGTGTGTGTGTGTGTGTGTGTGTGTGTGTGTGTGTGTGTGTGTGTGTGTGTGTGCGCGCGCGCTGTTAGCTTGCCTTTAAGGCCAAACAATGTTAACACCCAAACCTGACCGGAGTCTTCCTTACAGACGCTCATTTTCTGCATGTTCATCGTGTGCAGTGCTTCATTCAAGCAAATAATGCCACTCAAACACACAGGCAAACACTCACTCAGCCAAGTCATTGCCAATTAAGTGTGACCCAGAAGCATGTGGGAGGTTACTGTCCTTTATTCCCTAAAATGAGCGAAAACAACATAATTACATGCTTAGTAATACATCATCGTCCTGCTGCTGAGGGTTAAAAATAAAGGCCTCTGAGATCAAAGGGGGCGGGGGATGAAAGGATAGCGCTGCTGTGGAGCTGTATACAGTACACACACACACACACACACACACACACGCACGGTGCCATCATCCACGGCCGGCCAGCAGTCTCTCTGAAGTCAGTTCAAAGATAACACTGACTTGGCCAGGGATGAGTGGATGGCTGCTGGACAGGCATGTGGCCTGGCACTGGGTGGAGGGTGGGGGGAAATACATGCCAGTTAAAAAAACAAAAGTGAGAAAGGGGGCAGAAATATCCATACAGAGAAACTAATCTAACTCGTTAAGCGTCTGGGTGTCTTTTTCATATGTTATTCTGCTTAAAACAAGTGAAAAAATCTGTCAGCATCTTGAGATAATCCAAACTAATCCCCCAAATCTCATTTTCTCTGGGCAAAGTGTCAAGACCTCAAAATAAATCATAACTCGGATGCACTCAGTTGAGCGAAAACCTCCATTCACACTGAAAAACCCTTAGACTTGCAAACTTATTTGTTTATATTTGTTTATCATTTACCTTCCATGTTAGATTTTATGACAAACAATAAGTGAATAAGCAACACTGTTCCTACTAGCATAAAAACACATTATACATGTATTTTGTATTTATGGATTATGGTTTGTGTAAATGCATGTTGAACTGAACAGTGCAGTATATGTGCTGAGTTAGATTTATTTGGACAGAACCATGTGCAATATTAAACATAAATGCTAAATGGACCTCACTTATATAGCCCTTTACAGATTGGTCTCATTCACCCAGTCACACACCAATGGCAACGAGGTTGCCATGCAAGATGCTGGCTTCCATCGGGAGCAAGTCAACACACACTTCAACATGTGGACAGGAAGTGCAGGGGATCAAACCGCCAACCCTGGGATCAATGGACGACTTGCTCTATCTCCTGAGCCACGGCTGCAACGCTGTACCGGAGTTAGAGCTCAAAAAGCAATAATTAATATATAAAATTAATTATTCTAAATCTGTGTTACAGCCAAAGTCTAATCACTTGATATGTGGACCGAAAGGAGATGAATCCAACACAATTCAACAAAGCCTGCTGACGAGTAAACCGGTTTACAATGGGAAAAGTACGGTTTTCTCTCCAGCTTGGCGGACCTTAAAAAGAAAAGAAAAAAATATATATTTTAAACCTCTATAGCAGATGAAGTCAGTGTTTGGATGGTCGTGTCTTGTGTTATGCTGTGTGGTCTGTCTGGTCACAGGGCCATGAAGGGGTTAAGGAGAGAAAGGGGCGAGCTGTGTCGTACTACGTTTCATTTTCCACTACTGTCAGCCCTTTGTGATGACTCTGGCCTCCACACGCTGTACTTACTTGGCTTTGGGATTCAATATGTGTGTGTGTGTATGTGAACGTGTGTGTGCACTGTATACAGTATGTAAATGAGGGAAGGACTCTAATATGATCAAAGAGGAAATGCATAAAAGATCCATCTTGACTACTTCCATTTACTCCGTTTTCTGAGTTTTAAGGATTGAATGACCTAATGGGAAACTGGATGGCTACTTGTCCATAAAGACGATACACGTTAAAAAGGGACAAACTCGTTGATGCTGATGATGAAGCCATTGTACGGGATGGAAGCAGAAGAAGAGCTGCAGCACGGACTGTCATAAGCCCGTGTGGGAGGACTCCCGTGGTGTTTTTATGAAGTGTGGGTGAGAAAGTGAGTGTTCTGCATGGAGTCGGAGAGGAGGGGTGAGGAGGGCGAAGAGAGACAGTGAAAGTTTGGTCTATTTGTTCAACAGCTGCTGAGACAGCAGCACGCCACGCCACTAAGAAGAAAGGGATGCTGTTGGGAGAGACCTCAATACTTTTTTTGTACCAAATGAAATGTTTCCCAAGCACAGATTAAAGAAAACTATTCTTTATAGTCTGGTCAAATGTAGGCATTCAGTTTTGTTGACTCATTCTTCTATCAATATTCCAAATTTAAAATCATGATATTGCTAAAATTAGGCCGTACCTTTTTTAGGCAAGGGTCTTGTACGGCTTTTGGTATGGCTTCTTTTGTTAGATGAAAAAAAAAGTATGTAATAAAAAAATTTTTTGTTTGTTTCTTCCGCATCTACAGTTCAAAGAGAACTGCAGATGTATAGCAGAATTTCAGACTGAGCATTTCACTTCAAATACATATTGGCTTTAGTATGAATGGGATTGTGTGTGTATGTGTGTGTGTGTCAGGCCTGGCAGTGTAAACACAGAGGAGCTCTGAGCTCTGCCTCTGGCTGTGAACACTAGACTTGCTGGGTAATGTGCTGAGTGAGCACTTGGTGTCCAAGCTTGCTCTAATCCACAGATTGTCTCTTTGGCCCCTCACACACACACATATACAAACACACACACACACACACACACCAACCTCCCACCATCCCCACTTTAACCCCCCAAATCCCCTAACTGGGTCCTCTATCAGGGATACACGGGTCAGAGCTTCAGCTGAGCCAGAGCACAGTGCTCCTTCCTGGGAAGGGTTGATTCTCCAGTTGGGATCTAATTTTCATTTGGGTTATGCTGTATCAATTCCTTAAATCCCAAGATCCATCTTTCAATCTGTACCTTTTCTGAGTGAATGCATGGTTTTCCAATAATTGTTCTATGTAAACTAATTGACAAGTATTTTCATAATCAATCAGTCAATGGTTCCCAAGCCAGAGAGTTTTTCAGTTAATCAAGAGTTGGTGTGTTCCAGCTCTTGATTGGCTGGAAGTTAAAAATACTATCTATCTCTCTCTCTCTCTCTCATATCTATATATCTATATATCTATATCTATATCTATATCTATATCTATCTATATCTATAGATATAGATATGAGTTAAAGTTGACACCCATGAGTTTAGTGTTTATGGTTTATATGTTAGTATTCTAAACAGAGCTTCAAAAAGTGGAAAATTAACCGGATCCTATATCTACACCATGGGATGCAAACCTCAAAAATGTCTAATAAACCAAAGCTAAGTGACTCGTTTCTACTACAAACATCTATTGTTCTGCGGAGGCAAATCAAAACAATGTTTCTGGGTTGTAAAAGCAGTGGAACTCGCTCAGCTCAAATTAAAGTAGCTGAACCAACAGGAATGTTAACATGGCTGTGCAGGAACCAGAGTCCTGGTTGAACTGAATCAGAGAGAGGTGCACAGAAAGTGAATTGGCTGTTTACATGAATCTGAAATCCCTGTGTGTGGGACAAATTTACTATGTATATAGCAGGATGTCTCTGCAGCACACGTGGACTGCTGGTGAAGTTTAAAAATGTTCCTGTGTGTGTGTGTGTGTGTGTGTGTGTGTGTGTGTGTGTGTGTGTGTGTGTGTGTGTGTGTGTGTGTGTGTGTGTGTAACTAGTGTCTGGATCAAGTCCAGTCCAGTGGAGTCAGTCTGTAAGTGCTACACGAGCCGCATGTCTGAGCCAAAACTTCCAGCCTGGACCCCTCGATCACCTGCTCTGGGGCTGCACGCTGACAGACTGAAATCCATCTGGCGTACAAATCAAACTCAGACTGTGGTGGGCTACAGGAGAAAGTGCACAAACCAGGATACATGGCAGAATAACTTCTACAAAAATTAAAGCATTAAAGCTTCCTCTCTAACAGCATGAACGCTGTCTTGAATTGTTCAAGGATCTGGTTTTACAGACACTTCCAGTCAGTTTGGGTTGAATGATTCTGTTGAGAATGATGATCCTAAAAACTGCTAATGAGTTGTGATATTGAATGTTACTTTCTGCTTAAAAGCCAAAAAACAATCAATGAACTGTTACAGAAAGTTGCTAAGCTCTTATCCTTATTAACAGTGTTTGTAGAGGTATTATTTTGTGCTAAACTGAATGAAAGAATTAGAACAAGCAAGAGACTGAACTGAATACAGTCAGAAGTGGCATTTATGAACAGTCATGCAATCAGTCAGAATGCAGTGATCTACCCTTTCTTTCCCAATACTGACACTGCCAATCTGCCAATACAGCACCAATCCCATACCAGCGCTGTTTCCCATAGTTTCCACACTGCATGGATAACTGACATGCGAGGGACTGACAAAAAAAAAGTTAGTTTAGGATCCACTTTGACTAAATTGATGTCCAATGGTCCAATTGTGACTGGATACATCAATTCAGTCATGACAAGATAAATTTTCTTGTCCGAAAATGTTTTTACTATCAAAATTGTTCATGAACATACAAATCATATTATATCCTTATCTACATTCAGTTGAGCCATTGTACAGATATCAGAACACTTGAATCAATTGCAAATTTAACCAGCGCAGACTAAATATAGCTTTGTACTGCACCAAAACCAGAGCGGTCAAACTTTGAACACGTAAAGTTACTGATCAGACCTCATAGCAACGCCGGATGCCAGATCAGTATTAGCAACTCCATTTGGTCCCTGTCTGTGAATGTGAACTCACAGTGAAGGGATAAGTATAATAAGAGGAGATTATTCCATGCGGGCGAGCTGTAACTCACTTTATGGGCTTTGACTGGATGAGGAGAGCAGGCACCGAGGTCCAGCTCTGTAATATTCACTTATAAACTGACGCAGCATGAAGGGCTCCGCTCCGCAGCTGTAACCTCCTCCATGTTGGCACCAGACGCTCTATGATGTTAACATTTGGGATTTGGGGCAAAAACTGGGCTTGTAAATTTCAGATCAGAGTGAGAGTTTGCCAGTTTCAGTATATTGACCTCTCTGTTTTTTACATCAGTCCAACATTCAGCCATTAAAATGAGCTGCTAACTATAAGGAGGGCTCAAACAAGCACACGCACGCACATGTAAAAACACACATGCTTGTACAAAGTTGCACACTCTGCATAGTCTGGCAGTCAAAGGCTTTTAGTGTTCCTAATTATCAGCCAAACTCTTTAAGAAACATCACAATAGAGCCAGACCAATACTGGATTTTGAAGGCTTATAATCATATTAAAAAGAATTTAAAAAAAAAAATATATATATATATATATGAATCTGATAACATATTGACCAATGTTTTTTTTTTAACAAAACAACAACCGATCCCTGAAGAAACTCCGACAGATTTGTACAAATATTTCACTTTTTAAAAAAAGAAATTCGACACCAGAAACTGTATTTTTTGGGGGGGGGGGGGTTAAAAAATTCCAAATAAAGATATTTTTGACTTTGAGAGTACATTTTTACCACCAAGCCTTACTGAAATAATAAAAGAAAACAACAAGTAAAGACAAACGCTTCTTATTCTCACAAAGAAAAAACTATTTATTTACTCTTGTTTTTGTACTGTGTGAAAAACAGCTCCAGTAAGTTTCTATTTTAGTGCTGAAATAAATCCCTTTCGATCGCCTGACAGAGGGGGAATCAAAGTCTTGAGCAGTAAATAACCCCTTCAAAAACAAGTTACCTAACAAACTTCACGGTCACTCTTTTTATTTGGGGCATCTTCATTAGCTGGAACAGCAACCACTTAAAAGCTGGGAATGACACTGAAGTTCATCCTCTATTTACACAGACAATTTGTGAGATAAATGGGGGGATGTAAACCAGACAGGAGGCGTAAAGAATTATACTTTGATTCTGCTTTAAAGCATTTGTAGATAAGTTATTCAACAAACGTGAATAACTTATGTGAATTCATTCCTTTGAAAGTAATTCAGATTTCGGATCATTTTGTATCCCTTCCCCCAAAAAGAATACATGCACATCTTGAAGTTATGAAACCTCGTAAGACACACACACCCTGGTCCCCGCAGGACAGCAAAACCCTGGGGCATTCCAGAGGAGGTGGGAGTGGAGAGTTTGGAGGACGGTGGGGTTGGGGGTGGAGGGATGTTAAATTGGTGACTTGGAAGGCAGAGCCTTTCCAGAAGCGAAGCGGACAACCTGTGGTTGGGGTTGAATTCTTTCCCTCTCTGGCTCCTTTTAGAAAAATAGGAGAAAACGGCAAACACAGACCCCTCCATTCAGAGTAATTTATCCCTATGTCCAGGCCTTCTTTACCAGCTGCAATAGCCCCCTTCCGGGGCTGCTCAGCAGGATGCCTGCGAGTGGCGTGTGAAACTCTCCTGTCTCCTTCAGCTCAAAAGGGAAGGATGAACAATGGCCCTCGCCAGGCTCTGGCTCTGAACAATCCCTCGCTCGGCTTCACTCTCTGCCTTACTTTCTCCGTCTCTAAAAGCAACCACAAGCTATTCCCGCAAAACCCACATTCCTCTATCCATCCAATATCGTCCGTCAGCAGCCATTTCCTTCTGCTTTCTCTCATCCGTTCCTCTTTGCTTCCCCCTTCTCTCTTGCCTCAAAATCCTCGCTTGGTTTCCCATCCATTCCTCTTTGCCTCGACCCTTCTCTTCTTCCTTTTTGGTAACACTAAGACAAACACTCTGAATCAAGGCGAATGGGAGCACGAGGCGCCCCACATTTTCCGGGTTTCTCAGGACCCCATTTGACCCTACCATTGCCCCAATCATCAAGACGTGGATAACTCATCCTCCATCACCATGTCTGACCCCAACCATCTTTCCATCTTTGAAACAGCACTGCTGGATCCTTACTGCCTGAAGGAGCTTGGACCCAACTCAGAGAGTGGGTGAACAAAGCAATTACTGGTCTGATTAATAGCATATCTGTCAGGGTCAAAATTACAACTGACTGTGATTTACGGTACCCCATGTGAGATTTTCACAACACATGGAACAGTTGAAACAATGAAAAGAGTGTGGACAGCGAGACAGCTTTGTACCATTACAGTAAACTCCATGGCATGTCTCTTTCCCCAGGCGGAGGATGTTAGAGAGTGAGCTGGGCTTCAGCGGAACATGTGGCTCTTCAGTTCACATGGCGACTCTCCAACTGGTTCAGGCTGAGACACGGGCAAAGTACATGTCAGTCTGATCAATCAATAACAAAAAACACAGTTTCTGCACTCCTCTGTGGGAGTCAGCAGTTTGGAGAAAGAAATGTAGACAGTTTCCCTACGGAAGGAGCCTCAGCAACAATCTTCACAGCTCTTGCGGGAAGCCATTTTCCCCCCAGCACTCAACCATTCAACAGTGGCTCCTACAGAGCTATTGAGCATTCACCAGGCACCTCTACATCCCGACAAGCGCAACAAAAAGCATTTTAAAGCAACACTCCCCGCAGTTCCCACACTATTTCACCTGTCAAACGCTTACAAAACAGTCAAGGAAGGCCAAATGCTCCTCAGGGGCGCCACAGCACACCTCTTGCCAGCCTCGGCCCCACTAAAGACGTTGTTATTCCTCTCAAAGAAGAATACACTATAAATCTTTCCCACCTACTATCATGAGCAACTATTCTGAGCCTAAAGGCCCAGACAGGAACTTCCACCTTGACAGGCATCACCTAAAGTAGAGCAAGAAACCAGAAGAAAGCGTTTCCATGCAGAGCCAGACTCCCAAAGCGAGAGGATGAGTCATCTGGGAATGATGCTCAGGAAATCAATACAAACCAATTGTCTGTTTGAGGAAGGAGACAACAGAAAAGGCAAAGAAAGGGCAGCGCCTGAGATCCGTAGTGTAGGAAATTAGAGGCATCTACAGAGTCAGAACCTTGTCCGGCTGATTGATCATTTGAGTAAACTAGAAAGATGTTAGGGTCTTGCAAAGCTTCATGAAGGTCTGTTGAAGAGAGTAAAAGCAACTCCTCTGGTCAATCATTTACTCAAGTCTTCATTTTGAATTCAGAGGAACATAGCTCTGCAGACTACGGATGTAATGATACAGTCGGCTTGCAGTTGCTCATGCTATTTTTCATGAATTAAAAAATTCGGATGAAAACAACCAGCGACTGTGCAGAATGCTGTATTTATTCCTCTGTATCAACTGTCTCCTTTTCTTATAGGTTTCTGTGTAAATGCAAATAAATCAATTTTAACAAGTTTAGTTTTATTCACACTAAAGTATCATTCTCCAAACACCTCAGTTTAGTAGCCCAATTCAATTTGAGCAAAATCTGATTCGATTTCTGTAGTAGGATGTTTTTAAGACAATACGTTTAGAATTTCAAGGCAGCAGTTGTCAGACCTCTGACATTTAACAGTATTAATGGATGATATGTAATTGCACCCTCTTGCTATCAGTGTATACTGTCTTTTATCTTCTATTTGAATTAGAGACAACTGCTCAGTAAATTTGCAGCTCTCTAACTCATTTTAAGAGGCAAAGCAAAACTCCCACTAAACATACTTTTACAATTTTCTGCTGTGTGTGTAGGATGGAGAGGTACAGCTTCACTTAGGCTAATTATAGACCGTCTCTAACTGGTTTTGTTGCTATGGTGCACATAATCCATTATCTGCATACCAGGGATGTCAAAATATAAAACTGGCTGAGCATACATTTGCTGTGTACAGACTAGCAAAAAAAAAATGCTCTCTTAATGCAAATAAAAACCATAAATGACTGAAAAAACAAACATGTTTTGAGGTTTTGGTAATGTAGCTCTTAAACAAAGCAGTCACTTAAGCATCTGTCCTAACTCTCTTTGCCAGAGCATTCAGCAGCTTGGGGTTGACTCCGGAGTTGAAGTAAAACCTGACCGAAAGCTTTTCACGTCTGCAAGTAGAAATGACAACAGCCCACTCTGCTTCCCTAATAAACCTCCCGTTTAAATAGACGGCACAAACATTTTCCCTGTCAGTCTGAGGTGCAGTTACGTATCCCCTCTGGCTGGAGGAAAATTACAACCCAGTGTTATGGCAACTGTTAATGGATCAACAGCCACGAGGAGGTGGATGCACAACCCTCATCAAAGTTTCATTTGGAGACGCTGCAATCATCAGAATCACAACATAATCCCATTCTTCGAGTTTAGCTCCCCATCTTGTTCAACAATAAAAACTAAAACAATCAAGAGTGTGCGTGTTTGTGCGTTTTTCAGTCCCAAGCCATCGTCTATTGTTTAATATCAGCCTGGCGTCTTGTGCCTGGTATCCTGTTTTAGACCCTCATAAAAGAAAAATCAAGATGTAACTTAATAAACGTTAAATTTGGCCCAAGGCATTTCGGAATATGAAGACATCAATCTTAACGTGCCCCCCCCCCCGTCAGCTCGTGACAGCAGTTTCAGCAGATCAAGTCATCACCCAAAACAGCACCAGTGTAATGATGGAGAAGGAGCAGAGAACAAAAGCAGAGAGAGGATGATAGAAAAGAAGACATCCCAGCTTACTACACTTTCAGTCTTGCTTCATATATTGGGCCTTCATTTCCATCTGAAATAATGACTTCGTTCTCACCAAGCTAATTGATGTTTAAAAACTGGCTGAGCATACATTTGCTTAATGCAGATAATAAACAGATCACTTCAGTCAGGTCATTTTCCAGTGGCTCTAAAAACTGCAGTCATCAAGCCTCTCTTAAAAAAGCATAACCTTGATCCCTCTATGATTAGTAACTACAGGCCAATTTCAAACCTGCCATTCCTGGGAAAAATTATTGAAAGGGTTATTTTTTCACAGCTCAGCTCATTTTTAAACTCAAATAATATATTGTGTATAATATATATAATATATTATGTTTTTCAATCTGGTTTCCGGCCCCATCACAGCACTGAAACTGCTCTTGTTAGGGTCTTAAATGACATTCGTCTCAACACTGACTGTGGAAAAATCTCGGTGCTTGTGTTGTTGGACCTCAGTGCTG
>JAVQJL010050999.1:0-16179 GCA_036024295.1 Nannoperca obscura
ACAGGCCAGCGACGCAGGCTGGCACACTGAGAAGAGACTCAACACAACAACAGCAACACACAAAGTCTTCATCATGGCTCTGATGCCTCTCTGTCTCTCTCGGGTCTGTCTTATATTGAAATAACTGACCATTTACTAATAAGCCTCCTTATCCACCCCTGTGTGGGATGCAGATCATGAAATGCCAAATGACAACCCTGAATGTTCCTCCACTAAGCTTTGCTTGTCAAACACTGCTATGCAAACACAGTTACCAAACTGGAGTTAAAGGACCACCACAAAGCAATGAAGGTTTTATGTCTAACAGCGTATCTGTGAAGAAATTACTCAGACAACTGGCACACATCTCACAAGCACAAAATAGATACATCTTTCAGAAGAAAATGCAGGAAATGTCTGATTATTCCAACATAAGTTGAGCAGGAGAGTACACCCTGAATAGGTGGTTGGTCTGTCACTAGACAGGTTTCCATAATTCCTCCTTCCTTTCCTAATTTACCAGAAAATGTCATAAGAAAATGTCAATAAGTGTGTTTCCATCCTCAAGCATTTAGCAAATATTAGAAGTTAGGTACATTGAGGTGCCACAGAAGTAGGAGCAATGAGATGACGTAATCGAAAGAGTGTCAGTCAGACCTCAGCGGTTGAAAACCATGTGGAAAACATGACGAAAATGTGTCATTTACGTTTGTTTCGTTTATTCATTTGAGGAACGTTAAAGTCTCCTCCTCGCTCCAGACAGATCCGGTGTTTTTGTCTGACACGCTTCATCTCTTCAGTGAAGCGGGAGCTGAACATGCTGGTTGTGTAAGTCAAATATTTCATGTATGTCATGAATTATTCACCAAGCCTGTTTCCACTTTGTCGCCGTTTGCTTTAATTGATAAACCAACGTTTCCACCTCAGCTAAGTGTAAAAGCCAGCGACCATTGATTTTTTGCCAGTTAACCATTAGATATTACTGAAAGACGGAGGCTAAAGCTCAATGTCCCATGCAGGCAAAAAGTCAAGCATCCTCACACATTGATGATCCATGATCAAGGCAAGAAAATAAAGATTAGTCCTTGTAGTCTAAAAGCGACAAGGAAAACAAATCTAAGAAATGCCAGAATGTATCAATCAAAATATGTAGATTTAAAGGTTTTTATCTCTGGTCGGTCGCAGTGAATCTATGAGGCTTTGTACTATAGTCCATGTTTGTCCTTCCAACAAGGATTCTGTGAATACTTTTGTTTGTATCCCACAAGCATAGTTGTATGTCTCTCTCCCTAGTTTCTTCTCCTTGTCCTCTCTTTTCACTTCTTTTATTCTTTTCACTTCTCTGTGCTGGACCATCGGTCGTCTTGGCTGTCGATGGCTCATTCCAGATGTTTCTGATCGGGATCTCCATACTCCAGGAGTTCCTGCCTCTCTTCATCGCTCTCTTTCTCTTGTGTGCATGTTGTCCTTGTCGCTCTCTCTCCCTCTGTGTTTGTTCGTTATCGATTGGTGATCCAAATCGTATGCTGTACAGATTATAAAACACCTTGAGACATATTGCTGATATTGGGCTTCAGACTATGAATAAAACAGACTTGACTTACCTCTGTAAGTCCACTCCAACCAAAGTGTGCAGCTGCATCTATCTCATCCATGCTTCACCCCACTTCAGTGGCCATCTTTCTGTTTCTATTTGTAGGAAGTTGATGTCCCCATTCTTAATCCCACCCACAAAGCTCTGATTGTTTGTTTCTCTAAGCGGTTGAAATAGCCTTCCTTTGAGCATAACATATAGAGATATTTGAATTTCTAAGTTGATGTTGTTTACTTAAATTGGAACAATTCTTTCTTGAAACAATTGTCAAGCAATATGGCAAAGTAGAAAAAACTGTTTTGTAGAAGGGGCCCCTCGTGTCCCCCTCCTGTTGACTCAGTGTGCATAATTACTTTGACATTTATTTTACTTTTTGCATTAAAACCTGTGTTTGTTTGGCTCTGAGCAGAGTGCAAAAGTGAAAAAATAATAATAAGGCTAACTATCCCAAGTTAACATTCCTGGCATTGTTGGATGAACAGTTTCACCTAACTGCATCCGGTATCACGGAGCAGAGAGGTTGGGATTGGGGCATAATCCATGTCTGCACAATTATTGCTGCACAGACACAGTGTCCGCCGTAATCGTGTGAACGTTTCCCCGGTGAAGTTAACGTTTAAACAAGTTTATGGTGGGTTTTTTCTTCTCATGGTCGTAGTTCATTCGAGCCCCGGTAGTCGGACTTTGCTGCTGTTGCTTGTCAAGAACCAGTTTTGCGAGTTGTCTGAGGAAACGTAAGCGAGCGTCAACTTTCATTACCATGTAATGTGATAATGCAGCTGGCACACAAATTAATTTAGCAGCACTAAAATTGGTTTTACGGCGAATTAAATTAGCATGGCGTTACATAGAGGTTTCTGGTGGTCATAAACTAACGTTAGCTGGTTATTTGTTCGGGCTGTTGAAGAGTTAGCTAACGTCCAGCTCATTGTGACTTAAACATTCGGTTCTACTGGGTTTCCGGTTCCGTAAGAACCGACGCCGATTAAATGATGCTAATGCTAGCATGTAGCACATCTGGTTATCATGCTATTAGTCAGCTACAGTGTGCAGGCTAGCACAGGAGACAGGGTTATATGTGTCAGTGCAGTTTTCTGTCGTATAATAATAACGCTAGCAGTGGGGTTTGTTACATTTTGTTGAAAACTACAAGTAGAAAAATCGAGCAAGAAGTGGTGGAAGAAATTTTCTTTTACTTCGGTTTACAAGTAAAAGTCCTGAATTCAAAGAATCGTACTGCAAATTAGCAACTTTATAACAACTTTACTGCCAGGTAGCTTAAGCTATAATACACGTCATAGGTTATTAGTTGATAGTTGCTGAATATTAGTTGTTTGTGTCTGATTCTGTAACTAGTAACTAAAGTGATCAAATAAATGAAATTAAAAATGTAATATTTCCCTCTGAAATGTGGTAAGGTGGAAGAATAAAACCGCATAAAATGGAAGTGCTTAAGTAAAGTACAAGGCCCTGAATACAAGTGCAGTACTTGAGTAAATGTACTTAGTTACATTCCACCACTTCAAGCAAGTAATACATCACATGGCTGTCATATAGTTAATATTTGAAAGATGATCATATGACAGAAAATCAATGATTGATGACCTGGATTTGTAGAATCTCTCAGAAACTGCCTGGAAGGAAAACTGTTGTACAATAAATTGTTTAATTTGAATGATTTTTCTTTTTGTATCTGTTTAGAAAATAGTGAAAAATCCTTATTCCAATTTTCCAGAGCTCAAGGTGAGATATCAGTGTACCCATTGTTCTGTCACAATCCCAAAGATGTTTAATTAAAAATGATTTAACAAAGAGGCAGGCAGCAAATACTCACATTTCAGAAGTTGGAACTAGCAATTTGATGCTGTCCACCTGAAAGGGAATGGTTTGAGTTCACAGTACGTTGAATCTTATATAAAAAGTTTTAGAGATGAAACGATGAATCCACTCGTGGATCGACAGACAACAGTTTTTCAAGCAAAACTCAAGTGTGAGAATTTGCTGCTTTTCTTTGTCATCTGTGATAATAAACATGTTTTTTTTAAAACTGTTTTGGCTTTTGGACTTATTGTCAAATAAAATAAGGAATATGAAGACGCCATCTCAGGCTCTGGGAAATGATATTCTGCAGTGTTTTAACATTTTCTGGCTTTACAGACAAAACGATTAATGATTATCAGCAGATAAAATAGTGAAAATAATAATTAGTTGCAGCCCTGAAGAACTTATACTTGATGAGTTGAGCTTAATTGCAACAAATATTTCACCTGCGAATCCTTCATTTTATTTTCCTCCAGTTCCTTCTGGTCATGCAGCTGGTTATTCGCCAGTACCGTCCCTCAGACAAGGACGCGGTGCTCGCCCTCTTCAGCGTCGGCATCCGTGAGCACATACGTCCATGTTTTCACAACGCCATGATGAGCAGCCCTCTCTACCTCGCCATCACCCTGGCTCTGTGTGTTGCTGGCTACCTCCTCTGCTCTGTGTTTGGGGCTGTGCTGCTACCCGGAGTCTGGCTGGGCGTCGTCTACTACTGCTGTCATGAGGTGTATAGCAGCTACGTCAAGGAGAAACTCAAGACGGATATGAAGGACATCCCTGGGACATTTCTGAGCAGACCGGATGACTGTTTCTGGGTGGCTGAGGCTGAGGTTGATGGGAGGGCCCAGGTCATGGGGATGGTGGGTGTGCTGGCCAAACAGAGTGGGAAAGAAAGACACGGGGAACTGTTCAGAATGATCATCTCACCATCGTACAGACGGATGGGCCTGGGCTACAAGATGAGTCAGACTGTGGTTGACTTCTGTAAGGAACGAGGCTTCTCCAAGGTGGTGCTGGGGACCAGCTCCACTCAGAGCGCTGCTGTGGCCCTGTACAAGAAACTGGGGTTCATCCATGTCATCTCACACACCGATACAGCGGCACTCTTTTGGATTGCAAAGTTGGCCAAGGTCACGTTTTTGAGAATGGAAAAACAGCTGTAGTCTTGAAATAACCCTCAGCTACGGTGATGTTCCGGTTATGTCCTTCTTTATCTATATTTAAGCTGCACACTTCGTAAAAACACTAAAAATTGTTTTCATTATGTATTAATCTGATGATTTTGTTCTCGATTAATTGATTGGTTTGTAAAATATCTGATGTAAGTGAGAATGCTGTCACAATTACCCAGAGCTCAACGTTGACACCTTTACAATGCTTGTTTTGTACAACCAATAATACAAACCTCAGAATGAATCATATAGAGTTATTACAAAGAAAACAGCAAGTTCTCATATTTGTGAACAATTAATCTTGTGTCAATCGACTAATTGATTAATCGACTAATTGTTTCAGCTGTACTTGTTTATACTGTTGGGTAGTTTAATTTACAACAAAACATTTTTACATTTAAACATCTGTTTTATATGCAAAACTAGCTACTAAAGTTATCAAATAAATGTAGTGCAGTAAAAAGTTCAATATTTCCCTCCAAAAGTACTTAGTTACATTCCACTACTGAAAGTTTTTTCTTGTACTGTGTAAAAACAAAATTCATGAATGTTTTAAACATGACACACTTGCTCTTATAAGCTGACTGGACCAAATGTTCACTGACTGTTGATTGTTATACTATCAATATTTTTTATGAAACGTAGTTTCAACTATCGATCGTATTCAGCTGTTTTCACAGAAATAAAACCACCTCCAAAAGGTTTTACACAGCGCTCTGTGTTCTATTTTAACACAACGTCCCCTTTCCAACACTCACGTGCATTGACTGCAATACACCCACATATTGATTAGACTTCTGCTGGAATAACATGATATCACCAAACTTAAACCAATAAGGATGATAAAGGTGTAACTTCTCCCACTCAAACAGGTGCAGCAAAACTCAACAGGAGGGTCAGAGGGATGTCAGTCAAACACAGTCTTTGACAATCTATGAAATAACTTTCTTGGTCAGTCATTCCGTAAGTAATGGGCACTCAATAGTGAGCAGTAAATTGAGACAACCTACACTTTATTTATCATTTTGTGTCACCAATGACAACTTTTGAGTCGAATTTTAGCAAGTTTTAACAGTTTTTAGCAAAAGCTAAAAACATGGTCACTATTTATCTATTTAGTTCCACTGTGTTTTCAGGGAAAATATAGATGCAATGCACAATATAATAAATAAGTGATGAGTACAGGTGTTACTAACAACTTTAACGATGGCTCTGTTCTATTCAAGTGTCCCAGTAATGAACACCAGCATCCAACAAACGGACCCTGAAACTGAGGAAGCTAAGGAGAATTCAGCCATTTTTATTTACACCTTAACTTTTCCTATTGTGACAAATCGAAATGTCTTCGGTGAAAAAACGCCTATCACTATCTACTCGTTATAAAGTGAAAATTATGTGTGTTGGGGGGGCTAGAATGTTTCACATACCACCCATAAAAAAATATTATGGTTTACAGACGGTCTCGTAAATATCTGATTGTTGTCTTACAAGTCTGTCATTTTGACACAAGGCAATGTCCAACATTTGTAATCAATATCATGTTGGTGAACAAAAACATATCCAACAACGAGCCCTGTTTCAGTCAGGAAGGGAAGGGCTGTTGTTTGTACATGCTGAACAGCAGAGGGTGCCATTTATATAAGTAACACTAAAGCATTACTGAGCACTTCATGACTTAGGATGCAGATGCGCCTTGACACATGTCAGGAAATGATACAGACACCTGGATAAAGTTCTTCCATACCACAGTATCCAGGTTTCAGTTAAAGTACTCCTGGTAGCAGCTGTTTTCCTGCTGCAATAAGAACTATGAACTCTGCCTCTTTATTTCTAAGTCTATCATCTTGAATTGTGATACATGCAGCTCTTCATTGTCTAGGATGCTCTACTGAAAATAAATTCTACTGACTTAAATAGAAGTGAAGTAGCATATCTGGGTTTCTCTAAATTCAGGATGTGATGTTAACACGAACAAACACATACTTATGACGTAAATGCACTCACTGTTTTATTCTACCACTGGGAGGTGCCAAATGTTTGAAACTGTGCAGCCTAAGACGCTACAAATTAATTTAAGGTGAAATTCCCCTCCCATGTTATGACTTTGTTGTAAGGTGTGGAGTAGAAATGACAAGACATGAATCAATGTTGATGAGGAATTGGAGGATCTATGTAGGGAGACCACGTTCTTCTGCGTGTTTCCTCTCACAGGAAGGACAGTACATCTTAGTTGAGAGTGTGGACCACGTGGAGAGAAAGGATGCTGTCTGTTGCTTTGTCAATAGCTGTATCGGTCAAAAACAAGCTCAAGCATGCAAAAGGACATGAAAAGAATCTACCCATACCTACTAGACAATGTCAGTATATTTTATGAGTTAAATAAGGAAGTCTTATTTTGGATGATATTTTTGGATTTTTGTAATAAATCCAATAACTGCGAGAGTCAGATTACCTACTGTTTGGTAAAAGTTTTAGGTACTTTACTTGAGTACTTCCATTTTATGCCACTTTATATGTCGATTCCACCACATTTATTTGACAGCTCTAATTACTAGTTTACTTACTAGTGATGATTTTACGCACAAAATATGTAATGAGCTTATGAAATAGCTGCCATACAGTACCAGATACAACATTAAAATGCAACGTACACATCAGTAATAATAATCCAGTAAAATGAAAAATACAATATAATACTTACATGAGCAGTTTTTCTTCCTTATGAGCACTTGTGATACTTTAAGTACATTTTGGTGATAACACTTCTGTGCTATTAAGTGGTATTTTGAATGTAAGACTCTTACTTGTATTTGGGTCATTTATTCATCGTAGTATTGCTATTTGTAAAGTCAAGTATCTGAATACTTTTTCCACCACTGTTCGTACTCAACAAGATGTTGATTCTGTAACCTTTGCATAACATTTACAAAACTGTTCATTTTTTGGAGAAAACAAGTGACGTAACTCTCGAAGTGCCCCATGGGTTCTAACTGGAAAACACACACACACACACACACACACACACACACACACACACACACCAATCCCAACAACTCTCTCGGCAGGAC
This sequence comes from Nannoperca obscura, assembly GCA_036024295.1. Taxonomy (NCBI): domain Eukaryota; kingdom Metazoa; phylum Chordata; class Actinopteri; order Centrarchiformes; family Percichthyidae; genus Nannoperca; species Nannoperca obscura. The sequence goes on from JAVQJL010050999.1 coordinate 7,635, forward strand.
AGATTGAATTCAAAGTGGTGAAACCTCTGAAATGATCCACTCAGCCTTTTAATGTTTTAATTGTTGTTGCCCAATGCAGATTTAATGTTGTCTGCTAAAGTTTGAACAGTTTGTGTTATTTCACATGAGAGATTTCTGTATTTCTTTTTTTCTCTGAGCTCTTTTCACTGGTTTCAAGTGGACGGGGCTCATTTGGGAAAAAAAAGGCACCAGTCAGGACACAGAATAGCTGAGTTTTTGAGCATTAAACTCTTATAATTAAATAATACCTAAGGATGTTTAGTTGCTATGTCTGCTGCTTTTTTTGTCATAAATATTGAATGTTATAGAGAAATACTTTAGGGCGGCTATAATCAATATTTTTATAAAAACAATGTATCAAATGACAATGACAATGACAATGAAAGGGGTCACTCTAGGTATGCATGTATAGCTCAGTCATAAATTCTGCACAGCAACAAATCTGAACATTACGTGCATCATAGAGTATACTTTACTACTTTATACTTTATGGAAGAACAGTTGTATTGGATTGCACTAGATTGGACAGGTGTACTTAACAAATTGGCCAATGACTGTGCATCTTCTCATCAAGATGCTGATGTTGAAGAATGTTGAACAATTCCTCAAGCCAACTCCATAAATGTCTTCATAAATGTCCGTATTTAAATTTTGAACAAGTGTTTTATTAAAGAATAAACAAATAAACAGTTTTGTCCACTTTCTCCACAGACAGAAATGTTCACCTTCACAGAGAACTTAAAGTGTCCTTTTTTCTCAGTCCATCTCGCTGATCTTCCCAAACCCCCTTCCTCACATCCCTGTACCCACAAATTCAACACACGACACTTGTTTTGAGTTCATCTCTACACACATTTCAGGTGAACGACACTTGGCAGCTCTCCAAAGCAAAGAGTGCGATTGAGAAACCAGAGGTAAAGTTACTCCTGCTTGTGTTATAACACTTGGCAGTGTTTTTGTGTGCTCTATCTGCCCATCAAAGGCTTTGAGTTCAACACAAAAAGCCAAACAAGATGCCAATACTGAATCTGTATCAGTTAAAGAGGCAGAGGGGACAAACATATCAAGGTTTGTGACGTTAAAGGCCTTGCATGAGAGTCAACACACAGCATGTGTACACTATCCAAAGAGGGGGAACTGTTTTCACATGTAACATTTACATGTTTTCTGATCATTATTAATAATAAACTATTTATGTAGCACTTTTTTTTCACGTTTAATTCAGATGACCTACTGAGGTGGACACAAGAATGAAAATTATTTAATTTGTCACTGGATTTATTTATTTTTTTGGGATATGACAAATAATAATCATTTTATCTGACATTTCATCATGAAAGTAAAAGAAAAAACAGATAATAAAACATATAGCATATGTTTTCATTCATTAGGATATGTCAACATCCCAAGAAAGGAGGTATCAATAAAGGCAGAAGTGGGCTTGTGAGTCCAAAAACGTCCAAGAACGGTTGAAAAATTTCGACTCAAGAGTCAAAAAAACAGAATTAATGGGACTTAAAAAAGTGATAACAATACAGTAATTCCTACTGAAAAATGTTCTCCCTCAAACACTGAATCAGCCAATAGTGGACCTCTAAAGGTTCTTCCCAGGATAAGCTTCAATAAGTTAAAAAATAATATAGATTTGTGTTTATATATTGTATATATGTGTATGGGCCTTAACAGACAAATGGGGGGTTAAACTCTAGAATGAAACAAAAACCTTAAAAATTCAGCAGCAAGATAAATGCCACTTATAGTTTTGTATTCTAATCCTTCAGCTTAGTGAGATGCTTTATAGGTTTTCAAAAACATTTTTTTTACAATACTCTAATGGTGTGTGTATTTTGGAACCAACTCGGTATCGTCTATTGTCTTCATGTCGTTATACTTTTCCACTTTTGTTTACTGGGAAGTTGTTCCTCTCTGCCTCTGTGCAGGTGATGCACCTGCTGGTGACTCCTTACTGTCTTAAGATTTAAGGGCCACGAATAAGAGCAATCTGAATGTTTAGGCAGTGAATCTAAACTGAACTTTTAAATTGCATGGAGGCATGCCGAACAAGCTGGGATGGTTGAGGAATCTACTTTGAGTACTTTGAGTATAGTGACAATGGAGCAATGAATCCTGTTATACCGTCATATGCATCCAAGGGCTTCCTCGATGTTAAAACTGCACTGTTAAAAGAAGCAAAGGTATTAACAGGCAAGTCCACGGTGTTCGAGGTGAAGCTGCTCACTTGGTCACATGACTCAACATACCAAACGCATGCAGTCGGTGGACCCAGAGTGTCACCAACCACTTTGAACTGAAGAATTAAATAAAGACACTTGAGTTAGTTCAGCAGGTTTCTTTTTGGCATTTGCAAACCCTCAACACAAAAATAAGATTTTCCAGATATTATACTGAGATGCTACAGTTATTGATTCTTTTGAATCACACAAGAGCTTTCCTTTTCTCTTTTCTGTCGATTCATTGAACTAAAATCTGAAAAAAATGAAGCAAAGCAACATTGAAGCAACAAATGAAGCAGACATCACATTTCAGATGCAGTGTGAATCGATAGCGATGTACATTGCTCATGTCAATAGATCAAGTCCTTCTGTGAGCAAGGATATTGAGTGTGGGCATTGCTGTGGCATTCCACTGTTTGTCTTGGAGATGTTTGTGAAAGGGTTATGTAAATGTGACATGTGAAATGTGAACTCTTTGAGAGACTACTGTGGGCCTTTTTGAAGACACTGTCAGCTATTGATGCTAGATGACCTATCAAGATGACAACAGCTAAAGAAAGACAGACATGAAAACACTGAAAAAAAAGGGATTTGGCTTATTCTCTGAAGACAACACTGCATAATTACACACTGGTATTCATTGTATCTATATCGCATATGTTAAATTGGCCATACTTCTTTGTACAGTTTTGTATTTTTATGTTTTTTGCATTATACCTTTATTGGACAGTGACAGTGCAGATACAGGCAGAAAAAAGGTAGAGAGAGGGATAACACATTGACCAAAGGCCCCTAGCTGGATTTGAACCAGGAACATTGCAGTTATATAGTTTGCATCTGAACCACTGGGTCACCAGGACGCCATAGATCATAATACATGTTCAATGTTCAATGATTACAGGAGGACAGGACGGACTCTTCATAGTATAGAGCTCCCCTTGGTTTACATCATCTCCTCTTCAAGGCGCAGTAAGCATACGAATCTGCTGTTTTGATTAGTGCAATATAACTGTAGCATTATCTTACACAACAGACAAAGACTCGCACATGCGCATGCATGCACGTGTCCCACAAATGGAACATGGTTTCATAACAAGCTACTAGTTGCCCTGGCAAAAAACCTCCTATTGCACAAAACAGGAGGACAAATGCCCAGCTACACACACACACACACACACAAATACACATACACACACACACTAGTAGAAGCACGAGCACACGGCTGCCAAAATGTGTAATAGTTATTTGATCAGGTCATGTTGACAGATTGACTCTTTAATGATAAACAGACGGACATCTCCTCTGTGCTCCGCAGGAGGCAGCAGACTGCAAGGCCCTGACTTCCTCTGTTGGCCGTTAATAGAGAACACAGCTCAGGTCAAACAAATAAACACGCGGCTGGCGACACACAAAAACCTCCCATCTCCAAGTTTACCATTTGTGGGTTTTTTACCATAAGTGGACGACATGAACAAAATGTTTTTCTGACCCTGTGGCCCTCGGAGCCAAAAGCATGATAAGACATTAGACGTCAGTTTTAAAAAAGGGCCAGTTCTACAAGTTTTTTTCCCTGTTAAGATGACAGACACTGATTTACTGTGACAAATGAAATGATAGATGTATTCATGATGGCACAACTTTTAGTTGTAGTTGTGGTAAAGGTGATATAAAAATAAGTTACGTTAATATGACCATTTCTCATTAGTTCAAAGGTGATAACAGCAGGAAAGTATTGATCAGTTCATTTTAATGCAGGACGTACAGTATATTCAAACATGCAGTGGCTTCAGAAATTATTCAGACTCCTTCGCTTTTTGCACATTTATTGTGTTATTGATTTGATTAAATCAATTTAATTATGATGTACTTTTTGGTAGTTAATTCTAAACACAATGACAAAGCGTTTTAATAATTTACTTAAAAGATAAATCATGTTCCAGAGATAATCAAAGTAAACGGGATGCACCTGAGCTCATTGTGGAGTGAAATAACTGATCTGAATACTTTTAATGTAAAGAAGATATTTCATTTTTTGAATTTTTAACACACTTGCAACATGTTGTAAACATGTTTTATTAACCTTGTGGTTTGGCTAAAAATGTGATTTGTTTTTGATAATTTTTTTATCAAAATAGATCATATTTATTGTCATATTGTACAGTATGTAGAATGAATTGCCAAAAAAGTAAATGTAATCGTAAAAATGTACACCCAATAAAATGTGCAACACAGGTGGTCTGAATACTCTGAAGCCACTGTATATTTATTTAGTTTACTAAAATTATACATTGTTCATTTTAATGGTTTTATCTCAGTTTATCCAGAGAGAAGAAAACAAAAGGAATAACTGACCACAAACATTATCATTGCATTATATTCAAGGATTTTTAATTATAGTTTAATTAAAATGGAGCTTTGCAGTTCATTGTTGACCTTGAAAGCAGCATGTGTCTTTCTGTTTGGTCTTGTGTTTCTTTTATACCTTGTCTTAATGCCTTTGTGTCTCATGTAAAGCACCCTGAATCAACTCATTGTTGAAATTTGCTAGACAAATAAACTCACCATCCCTTGTTCCGGAGCTTTTGACAGTATCATACAGTCTTCATCAGCCGTTGCAGTTCTTTCTGCTGTAGTGGATTTTTATATAGTTTAAACTTTCAGTTTTTCTGACTCTAACCTTGAAGCCAGCATGGATGAGAAGTCCTAAATCATTCAGAATAAAAAGAAAATTATGAATCTGCTGATGAAGTCCCTGTGATACAGTCGAAAGGCCTTGAGTTGAGATTGTTTTGTCAATGTAAACTCTTCTCTGTAACCACATTTATTCCTGTACTTCTGGTTTCCATGTCTTGCAAAACCCCACATGTCTACAACAAAAAAAGAACTTTTAACTCTTTAACACACTTTGTTTGGTACCGTCAGCTACACACTATAACTAAACACAAATGACAGCCATTAAATCAGGCCCCACAGAGGCTTAACTTAATGCTGCACAGAGGCAATTAAAGTTTTACAGTGCTTTTTCGGAGAAAATGACTTCCGCTACCCAATAAACTGTCACTGATGCATTATTAAGAGTAACTACACCCCACAAATTTTACAAGAAACTTTTACAAGCAGTTAAACCGCTCTAAATATTCTTCTGATTATAGAAATCTAGGCCACCTTCCTACTAACAGCTTGTTTTTCCAACTCTCTCTCTCCACAGTTTAAAAACAGAGCACAACAAGTTTACAGCTACAGAGGGCAGATCAGAGTCCTCCCCTGAGAGACCTTGAGGAGGTGGTTCGGGGAGAAATCGATACGGTTAAATGAAATACAGTAGCAAAAACAACATTTGGAAAGAGGGAGAGAGATGGTTGAGAGGCAGAGAGAGGAGCGTACATACACACCCACACACACACACACACACACACATGTGTTGGTGTGATTACGCAGTGAGGGGTTAATGATCAGATGAGCGGCCTCATCGATGTGTAATAACATCTGCGGAGAGTTCAGTCACTCTGTGGCCCCGCTGGCCCCCAAAAAGTCATCCGACGTGAGCCTGTTCACACACACTGTACACAGGTAGTTTATACCTTAACATTTTGTTTTATTTTATTTTATTGAGTCATCAGTAAGTTATCAGTAAGATCCATTCACATCACCATATCCCTTGACATACATTTATTGTTCAAAAATGAACCTGCAAACAAAAGTATTATGGATGAACAATAGAAGCATAATTCCAATATTCACCCTCTTTTGTTTATTTTCCAGTATACCTACAGTCCCGTTCCTCCCCTCCGCACAGCTTCATAAAAACTGGAACAATGTTAACAGTGTTCATCTTACACAGCACACAAACTCACAATGATGAATGATAAAAATCAAGGTCAAACAGAAACAAAGACAGAAGAAAAAAGGAAAAGTTGGATAGAAAACAGGACTAACCCCTTGTGGGGGTACTCACGTACAATACTGAGGTACTTGTAATAGTATTTCCGTTTTCTGATACTTTATACTTTCACAACAGTTCAGAGACAAGTATTGTACTTTTTACTCCACCACATTTATTTGATAAATCTAGTTACTTTTTGTGTTAAATAATACCAAATAGAATCAACCAAAAAGCCCTGATGTATTATCTATAGTTAGGATAAGATAATACATTATTGATCAAGTGGGAGGGGGGACATTGCAACATTAAAGTGATAAACACATTAATGCAGCAATAATAATAATATAATACTTGTTATTCCAAAATAGGCCATTCTTCATAATGAATACTTTCTTTCACAACATTTTGAATGCATGGCTTTTAACTTCACTTAAACTTGAGTATTTCTGCCTCTACTGAGTAAAAGATCTGAGTACTTCTTCCACAACTGACCTTTAGTGAGCTGAAGTAAGTTATAAAAGGTTGAGTTTCTCTGAGCTGCCTCTCACCTCGTAAGCTACCTGATCTTTTTCCAGGTTAAAAAAAAAAACCCATGACATCCTAAAGCCATTGAGAGCTGGTTGGGGCCCCAGAGATGTGAAGGCTAAAATGTGTTTGCAAGTGAATGGCTTCCAGTCTTCAGGGACTCCAAATATAGCAATAAGTCTTAGTCTTACATGTTTTGGAATATTCATGCCACAAAACATAGTTGCATAAAGAAGCATGACGTCTGTCATCTACATCTGGATATATTTCAGATACCAGGCTTTAGAGAAGGTGCAAAGGTCTATGGTTGACCCTTAAATGTGACTTATATCACTGACAATACAAGTTATATGTATTTACATGATAAGTTAATTTATTGTTATCATTAACATATTTCAACGTAATATGTTTCTCCATCTGTGTCACTTCAAGGCTGATGGCCAAGAGCTTATGCAAAATTGACCGTGTTGGTATTAGAGCTAAGGGTGGGCGGGTGGTGGTGGTGGTGCTTGAGTGGGTGTGGATGAGGGGCCGATTTGAAAAATGTTGTCCCCCTGTCCATAACTCACAATGGCTGGACTGATTGTATGTATGAAAGTGTATTATTACTATTATTATTTTATTGTATATCTTATTTTACTATTATTGAATATACAAATACACACACATCCTAATAGGAATCATATGTGTGTATATTTGAAGCAGGAGACGTGTTGAATGGATGCTCTTCAGTGTTGCAGCATTTGTTCTGAACTTGGCAAACTTGTCTTTTTTGCATTTTGTGGAATGTTTCCAAAGTTATCTTCATTATGAAACTGTTTTATATAGTGAGCCTCACTCTTTCTTGCCCCTCAGGTCCTTTCTTACTGTTTTATATATGAAAGTTGTTTAATTGTATGTATTTTTACTGTACTACTCTATGCTGCTGTTTTGGCCAGATCTTACTGCACACAAAAAGCTGTATCTCAAGAGACTTCCAGGTCAAATAAAGGTTAAAAACATGGAATATAAATCATATAAATCCTTGTCTGACAGAAGAACAAAGGAACAAAAACAGGTGTTAGAGAACAAGTGTGAGAAACCATGTGATGTAGTTAAAACTCCAGGACAATCAAGTAAGTGGACCTCGACTTGAGATTGTTTTGTCAAATGCTGTGTACGAGGTCAAGAATGAACCTTCGAGCACAATGTTAACATCAAAGTTTTCAGTGTTTTAGCTTAAAATGTAACTTTGATACATTTTTTAAAATTATGTGAAACTTCAGAAACAATTTTTTAGAAGTGTCAGTAGGTTTGAGGGCATAACTTAATGCTCTTAAAATGATAGAAAACCACCAGCTTTCAATAAAATCATGCAGAGGGGGACATGATAGGAAACATTTATTTTTGTCTCCCAAGTATGTTAAAATTAGCCAAAGGGACTGTAATGGCTTTAGTAGGTAAAAACACAAATAAAAAAATGCAAACTAAAAACATTAATAAACATTATGTAGTTCATGTTGTGAGCGCAGGTGCAAATTGATGGTAGGTGTTCATACGAAACCATTATTCGGTGTGATTTACTGCCTGTTATAGCACTGAAGCAAATCCCTGTTTATAGACTGATTTTAATGAGGGAATAAAGAGCCATTTGAATCACAGCCGTTGTTCCTTAATCCACCGATTCCTGCCAAATCATTTAAAGACCCATTTCAGCCCTTATGTGAACTCTTAACTTCCCAGAAACCTCTGGGTTCCCAGCTTGTTGACTTCTGACTCCTCATCACAGATTAGCGTCTTAATGTGAATGTTTCCACCTAATTAGAATTTCCCCCTTCATATTGTTTCATTCGAAGGATTTTTAAAGGTTGTGGTTTTGTGTATGCAAAATATACATATACAT
>JAVQJL010051000.1:0-59105 GCA_036024295.1 Nannoperca obscura
TTCATTATCGGGTGAGGGCACATCCATGTTTGTTTACGTTGTGACATCAGTCAGTCCATTACCTGCCAAGTGCTGTTACATAAGTGGGAGAGTCGTGTAAAGGCTGTGTAGAAGCAAGAACACATATCCTGTTTTATTTTAGGTAAATATTTTACATGTTGCAGTGTTGTCCTTGGTTACAACTCTCCATAGGCCCATGCTTATACATTGAACACGTTTGCGCCCCCCCTCTCCCTCCTCCACCCTCGGGCGCAGTGAAGACTCACTGACTCACCTATTCGTTTGCGAAAGTCCAAATCACCATAAGTCGTTCGCGAACCGGTGAACGAATCAGTGAACAAATCTTTTAAGTGAACTGAATCGAAAGATTCGTGTCCCTGAAGGGAATCGAAATCGCCATCACTACAACTCTGAATGTTACCTGTCACATGTTGTTGCAGCACAATACATTACAATATATAATGTTACCAAGAAATAAAAAAAGAAAACGAACTTAGTTTGCACAACTTACCCATAATGATTTGCCTTTCCATGTTACCACATTTTAGCAAATGTGTTTTCAGACAGTATATAGTTTATTTCATGGCATGAAGAAATCCTTTGCAATATGTTTAGTGCATTCTGTGGCTTTGAATGCCATTCTTAAAGCCAACCTTTCTTGGTTATTTTTCATTATTTCTTTCCTCCTCACACTATATAGATTATTTCTTGAAAACGGAAAGCAACTGTGTAGCAGAACAAAGTATTTATTGATATTGGATCTTCCTTATATAAACTGTCAGCTGAAATGAGCCACTAGCCAAATGACAAATGTTTCAAATACACCTCCTACCACTACTTAACAGGAAATTTAGGTCTGACCGGAGGTGTGTGGGGGTGTGTGCAGATGTGAACATATGAGAATTCAGGCTTTTCCTCATACACAACATTGGAAAAACAAACCATATGTCATTATAATTTAAACTTTTAAAATAATTTCCACATGTTCCAGTTATGTCATGGTTTTGCTAGCCAAAGCATTATGCCTAATTTTCACGTTTACATTACTCCATACACATATGATTATATCTTGTATAGTTTTTCTTCACATTCTCAACCCACTGAAAGTGATTTAAGACAACCCTAATGCTGTGAGCTTGAACAGTTCAACACACTGAGCCCATGGTACCATTAAAACAACCTACTGACCCCCTCAGGCAGAGAGCTGGCCCTCTGTGATAATATTTTCATAGACTGTGAATTATAAGTGTTTAAAGGGGCACTAATCGCAGAGTTACACTCATGCCAAAAGCTGTGTAGCATCAGTAAACCACACAGTCTGGTTAGAGAGCCTAGAGGGCCAGTTGTTAGCCAAAGTTAAAACATGCCATAAAAAATAATTGTTATAATGAATATCTGCCTTTAAACAAAGTACACAGTGGAAAAAAAATGGAAAGATGGCAAAAATAGGGGATGAAATACAGCAACGCCATCTTTAGTCAGACTTGACCCTTGACACAACTTATACAGAGCGTGTGCCCTGGACTGAGGCATTCCCAGAATTTTCTAAACTTTCTGACTGCGTCTGAAAATGGTGGAAGGCAATGGTAGCCAAACAGTGAGAGAGACCACTTGAATCCTTGGACTGGCTGAAAAAAAAGAAAGTGAATTATTCTCCCTTCTGAGCAGCTAAAGTGAAGATTAAGATTCTGTTGAAGGCAGTGTTTTACCCCCAGTGTATGGAAGAAATTTAAATACCTAAATGGAAACAAATCTGACAATAAAGTTACAAAAATACAATACACATTTTTGTATTTTATTTGTATTTTATGAATGAATTTACTGTCTCATAATTAATTTACAATTATTTTGCCTTTTGTCTCAATGACAAAAGATGTCTTCAATAACTGAATGAATAGTTTTTCTTGTGATATGAATTTTACATGCCACATTAAAAGAAAACAAAGATGTGTATTGCATTTCAGTATTGTCCAGCAGAGGGCAGCATAGACCTGCCAACACAAAATGCAAAGCACAGTCATTAGTTTTAATGGGGAGGTGGATGGGAGCTTTTTCTTTTTAAGAGGAAGACACATCATCATGCCAAAATGAAAAAACAATCAACTGTCCAATTACATCTTTGGTGGATGGGATCATGGCAGGAGCTTGTCGCTAACATGAGCTGATGGCAGCAGCGTACATAATACACATATATAGTAACAACATGCATAAGACTATAAAACTAATTTGTCAAGTGGACACATTTACAATTATTTTGTCATATCTTGTGAAAAACAGTAGTAATCAACTGTAGAAATGAAATAGTTGAAGTTCACACCCTTTTGATTTTATATTCTGTATACTATGTACACATAGGTATTGTGTACATTTTTTATTTGATTTATGTAAAGCGTCTTTGAGTATCTTGGAAAGTAAGTGAAAAATGTCAAATATTACAATTATTATATAATTCTCATGTTTGTGAAATACTTTCCAGTAGTGTGGAGGCATCGTTATTACACAGTGATCAATCAATCAATCAGTGCATTCACCCACCTACATTCCTACCTTCCTTCCTACCTGCCTGTCTCTCTACTGTATATATGTCTTGCACTTCCTCTCCAGCCTCTCCCATTCCACCATGTTTTCTTTGGCCTGGCACTGAGGGACTGGAAGTGTCACCTCATCACAGCAGAGTTTTGTTTCCCTTGGAGGCTGCAGTAGGATGTCTGTTAATCTGATCTGAAATCCTCAACCTGGATTTGGCAGCTTCCTACAAACACTGTTGGCTCTATGAACAACTCTATGAAGTCCTTCTTACAGCGATGTCTATCCGAGAGATAGACTGCCTGTAATAACTCAACAATGAGCCTCAGCGGTGTGTGGGATTGTGCCAGTTTTGAACCGTTCCTTGCTTTGGCTGGGTTTCAGTGTGGAAGAAAACAACGTATTGTGCAATAAACTGTTCTCAAATTCCACTGAGCTGCCACAATGATGTATTTGACATTCTGGCAGTCTGATTGCCCGTTGTATATGGCTGATAAAGGCCCCATTCAAGTATTTGACAAAGAATGTTTACTCTATAGTAGCTGCATGTCAGTAACGGGTTAGATGCAGGTGTATAGTGTAAGAAATCACAGCAGCAAGTCCACAAATTGGGGAGAGCTGAGTTGACTGATGTTAGCTGAAATTAAAGTGGAGCGCCACCGATTTTACACATCAAAGTCGGTTTACCGGTCTTGGAAAGTACTACTGCATATGTAAATATAGTTGTATAAAGCCTTTTGTCGCTACGGAGGAACTTGGGTGAAGCCTGATTGCCTGAATTGCCTCAAGTGATATCACTTCAGTCAGTGACGGTAGGGGCTGAAAACTACAAGTGTAAAATTGAAAAGAATCTGGGGGTGTGGAGTAAGAATAAAGGTGAGATTACCAGACCTCTGTAGCCCACTCCTCATCTCTGCTTGAGGCTACATTAACTGCTGCAAACATAACACATCCACATTCCTGACTGAACTGTCAGTGGTCAAGTTGTATTGTGGGAATTTTTATGTTTTGACAAGAAAGATAAATGGATGTAATAAAAAAAACTTGATGTCTAGTCTTTTATAAAAGCTCTGACAATGTTATAAGAATGCAATGGTAAATTGGTGGAGTGCTCTTCTAACTGAGTTGCATTGAATTAAAATGTTTAAGATATTGCAAAGCTGACTGTAGAATAGTCTGGCTGGAATGACAAGGAAGGTGGAAGGCAGGCAGAGGTGAATATTTATTAACAGTGCTCTACATGTCACATGAAATTCAGGCGAAAAATGCAAGGAAAATAACTCAACTCACAACAAATCAACCAATAGGCACGTGTTTACAGCAGCACAACCTCACATATCCCATTAATAAGTAAAACTTCAAATGGCTATATAGAGTGTTTAGTCAATTAACATCTAGACTGCTGCAACCAGTATAACAACCAAGGTTGACCTATACTACACATTAACATTAATACAAGGAAATCCCATACCATTATTGGAGTTATTTGCAAGCTCATTTACATCTCTGAATGGCTCCATAAAAGGTAAGTAATCCTACACATTACTTGGTACAAACACATGGTTTAGCTCAGTAATGTCAGCCTTAACAAACGGCAAATGCTGGGCAGCCCACTCCCAAACAGTAGTCCTGCATTGTGGGTCTGAACAAAGGAACAAACAATTCAACAATGTTCAAACCTGCAACATAATAACGGAAGCTAACTTGTGTGTTTGCTTTATCCTGCTCATATGCTTTGATGTAAACTGGAACATAATGTTAATACAAACAAACCCGGGATAGTAAGTTTTGCAATGTTATAATAGCAAAAGTAAATCACAACAAAATGAACACATGTAGAAACTCCATCTTTATCTTTATCTCTCATATTGCTCTTCTTCCATTATCTGTACCTCCTTATGTATCTTATCTCTCTGTGTTAATTTTGACTAAGTCAGGTAGGGTCAGCTAGTAGGTGACAATATTTGACTGTGGCATAAAAGTAGGGAATTTACCTTGCATATGTGTTTGCATAGGTAAAGTGTGTGTGTGTGTGTGTGTGTGTGTGTGTGTGTGTGTGTGTGTGTGTGTGTGATATGCATTGTATGTTCAACATCTAACTGGTTTTCCAGTTGGGGGGATGTTGATGTTTTGTGTTTCTATGTGATCGTTCAACCACTTGTTGCTTGTTGGAATTCACCACAAGAGCAAAAGTTCAAGTCATCTAGTGGTTTGGGTTTAAGGTTTATAGAAGCAAGTTGGTGGAATGTCCTCATAAATGTGTGAGTGTAAGAAATATGACGAGTCTGTGTGTGTGTGTGTAAGACGTGGTATGGCAAGGTTAAAATTACATTCTTGAAAGTAGAACGTGTCTCTTTTGCTCACCTTCTGTCAAAAACATCAGGTGGGTCTCTGGAGAGATGAGCAAACTTTCTTGGAGGAACAGAGAGTGAGGTAGAGAGAAGGGCAGAGAGGGAGTCAGAGAAAAAAAAGACAGATGAGCAAACTCTTACCAGAATATATAATGACTGTTTCTGTATTACAGCTAATTTTAGACTGAAAGTAACTAGTAGCTTACGAATCCAAAGTAAATGAAATCAACTTTTGTTATAATAGTACTGACCAAAACTAACACATTATTAACAAGACATAACCAGAGGCAAAATCAAATCCTTTAATAACTATTTGAACAGCTGGAAAAACTATTTGATAGTCACAATCTGCCTCTTACCACAGAATTTCAAAACAGTGATTACAATGTCACTACTCAACTCATTGATGGGTGTTTTAATACAGGGACTAATGCTACACAATATGCATTTTAAGGTGTAAATATTTAAAACTATAAAACAATATATGTTAGCTTTGAATTTATATGGTCAAAAAGTCACACATTGGGCCTTTCAGGTAGTGAAAAAGTTATTAGTCTCTGCTTCTCTATGCCTTCATGCATCTAGAAGTCACGTAGATTCAGATTTTACTTAAAGATACAACTTTTCATAGAAGAAGCTGTCACTTCATTCACTATATTTTTATCCTTATGCATTTACTTATATTCTTAAAATATTGCATGCAATAACATTTTGTGCATGATACCAAGGAAAATGTATTACTGTATTTTTTATTTAGTGTTTTATTTTAATAAAGAAACCACCACAGGAAAGACAATTCAGTAAGGATATATCCTAAAGAGAGCACTTTGTACAACCCAGCTTTTTCTGAAGAATTAAAACTTAAAAACGTAAAACTGTAAAATATATATAGAAACCAATATAAAATAATGGTAATAAAATAAAAGTTGTATAAACAAAATTACACATTGCAGACCACGAGCTGTATACTGCATTATGATAATGGTAATTACCAAGACCACATTCTGCAACACTATCCGTTTTTTGTCCTGTGGTGCTGAAGCCTGCTCAAACACAAGCTTTGATTACAGATAAGAAGCAGTTTTCTATTTGAAATATGATTGATTAGTATCTCTAATCTTTACTGCCCTCACGGTGTTGATTATCATTGTTGTATATTTCTCAAGGTGCTCAGCAGACTATATGCGATTAACAATGAGGCACACATACTCAATAAACTACTATGATGTTTAAACAGCTGCTTAGCCTTCTTCCTATTTCTCTATTTTTTTCCATTTTGTCTGTTATCTTGTTTCAATATTGGGATCTACCGTAACACATATTAACACCTTAACGTTTCTCATCTTGTCCTCCTCTCGCTCTCTCTTCTCCTATTCACCTTCATGTTTCAACACCCAATCCTACATGAGGCCTTTCCCCTTTGTTTCACTCCTCATTTTTCCCTCTCTCTCGTCACTATTACATCTGCCAGTTAGTAAATCAGGGACTGTTAAGTGTATTAAACACGTCGTCCAGCAGTTGGCCACCCAAGAAACATATGCATATACTTTTCCTTTTTTTAATCCTCTCTCATTATTTCTTATTGTTTCTTTTCCTCTGTTCCTACTCCTCCTTTTCTCTTTCACTTAATTTGGCCTATTTATTGTTACTGCCTCTCTTTCTCTCTGCCTACTTGTCTCACACACCATCTCTCACTCTCTCAACACTGGTTTCTATCTGTGTCTCTCTCTCTCTCTGTATGCTGATGTCATGTGTTTGCATTTATACGTGCACTCTTTGACACGTATATGGACCAACACATGTGATAATGTTTACCCAGACAACTCCCTTAATTTTCTGTTTTAAATGTTTAAATTCAATAATTCACACTGCCTGAATCCCTGAAGATGGAGAAGACATGTGCCTTCCTCGCTCCTGTATATCTCTCTAGCTGTGTCCTACAGTGCTACACATGAGCAAAAGGGTTCTGAATTTACATACCGAGTGAAGCTCTCTCACTGCAGCTGCTGCGGCTGATCTATGTTCAGCAAAGAAACTGATTTTCACGGGCAAATACAGTGGCATATCATATTTGCTATGGTTCCTGGGCAAGGCAAGGCAAGGCAAGTTTATTTATATAGCACCTTTCATACACGGATGCAATTCAAAGTGCTGAACTGGGGCCTCCTCTCCATTATATTTAGACACA
The DNA here is from genome assembly GCA_036024295.1 of Nannoperca obscura. Classification (NCBI taxonomy): domain Eukaryota; kingdom Metazoa; phylum Chordata; class Actinopteri; order Centrarchiformes; family Percichthyidae; genus Nannoperca; species Nannoperca obscura. The sequence continues at coordinate 7,066 of JAVQJL010051000.1, forward strand.
CAACTTCCATCCTCCATCTAACTCACCAATCAATCTGCTTTATTATGGTGAAGGTTGACAAGGTTGTTGTGTCAGACAGGAATCAGACTTTGACCGCCTGTGTAGATTTCTACCACTGAACCACCAACGATAATAAACCCCAAAAATGTGAATTTGTTGTTTGTTGAATTAAAGTACTGCAAAATATGGTTTAGTTTCAGGCCATTTTGTTGTTGAGGACACAGTAATTAGTGGGCCCCTACACTTGGAGTCCTATACTGCACTTCTGACAGTTACGATAAAAAATATTGTTTATATATTGTGTGAATTTTATTCAGATTTCCCAAAATTATTTTAATTATTATTAATTATTATATTACAGTGTGTGTGTGTGTGTGTGTGTGTGTGTGTGTGTGTGTGTGTGTAAAACCAACAATCAAGCAATTTTAACACTTCAAATCTCCAGTACTTTGAAATATCAAATCAAATGAATGAATTCTGAATGTAAAACATATAAAAACTTTTAGAACCTCCAAGTTCACAAAGTCAAATCAAAATGTTGTAATCTGCGTATCTACAGCCTATTACTGTATTAACACAGTGTTAGACTGTGAGGGAGGACAGTAAAGTCACTGGACCTGAGCCGAGCTCTAACCTCCGTTGTTGCCAGCACACAGCCTCAGCCCACTGAGCCACAGATCACCTTGTTAGTCTTGATTTCAGATTCTGACCCAAACCTGGAAGTTCCATCTGTGTGATTCACTCCAAGGTTGACTAAAGGATCATCTTGCCCCCTGGCTTCCTGATGTGTGTGTCTGTACACGTGTATTTGTTAGTGCTTGTTCGTTCATACATACTACATGTGTCTGCATGAGTGCACATGGCTTTGTGTTAGTACAAGTGTGTTGATATCTAGTGTGTGTGTGTGTTTATGTGTGGGTGTGGGTGTGTGCGTGTGCGTGTGCTGAACGAGGGCCAGGTATGGGTTGAGGAGAAGGATTGATGGTCCTCTGGAGGGACTCTGCAGCTGGAACAGGGAACACCAGACAGACAGACGGACGGATGGAGAGAAACAGGGGAATAAATCAGACAAAGAGAGGAGAAAAGGAAGGTGGCTAGAAGTGTGGAGGACAGAGAGAAAGGGAGCGGACAGGAGAGGAAAGGAGAGATGAGGAGAAGGAGGTTCACAGAAAAAGAGATTTGTCCAGACAAACAAACTCCAAATTCTTCAGAAATGATGTGATGCAAGATTTCAATAATAGCCCAGTAGGCTGCAATATGTGCCGTCATTCAGAAATGCCAGGAGACCATAGGAAATATCATATAATACTAATGTATCTGACCACAACCATTCTTGACTCTGTGCAGACACAGACGGAAAGACACACACACACACACACACACACCTCATATCCCTCTCTCCCTCTTCCTTTCTTTCATTTTCCACTTCTCTTTTCCTCTTTTTACCACATCCTTTACTTTCTCTCTCCCTTTCTACTGCTAACACACACACACACTTATTTTCTACTGCTAACCCTTTCAACACACACACGCACGCGCGCGCGGGTGCACACTCTGTGTGCCTCTCTCTCCTGACCACATCCCCTCCTCTTTCTTCTCCTCCCAACCTCAGGTCGTGTGGTAATGAGTGTGTGATGGAGCCTCGTGGCTACCAGACTGGCAGAGGTATTTTTAGCACTTCTGGTGGTTTCCATCACTAAATATGCTCCAACTTCATATTTCAAGATTGAAACCAACCTCAAAGGGAGAAATGGATAGTTTGTTGCAGTTAGTTTAAGCTATTAGACGTCACTGATAAATGTAGCAGGGAGATTTGCAGATCAACGGGTAGGGATGTAATTGGTGATAACTGGAAAAACAACAATATGGCTTTGCATTAAAAAGAAGGTCGAAAAAAGTAAAGGCATAGAACCTGACAAGTATAAAGTCAAAGTTACATTACCTCGGTATTACAGCTTTGTACCTTCAGGGAAAAATAAAGAATGGAAACAATCATCACATTCAATCAGTCAAAGCAAAGAATTTTCCTTAATGTGGCAACTGCTTTTATTTTAAACAGATGCAATGCATTGAAACAGGAACTGCAATGAAATGGAACCTGGCATAAGCATTTTACCTGTCCATACAATAGAATCCCAACATGACACTAAACCTTATGTTTATTCACCTACAGCATAAAGGTGGCAATTGTTTGATACACTCAGGAGACACACTTTTGATTAGAAGTGACAAGAACTAATAATAATGCATAATAAGGAGCGGCCCAGTGTAGGTTTGGCACAGGTCCCATTGCTCAGACCCACACTCACATGGGAGGAGCACCATATAAACCAGCAGAGCTCCAGAGCCTCTCCTCAACATCCCTTTGCTTCCCTTTCACTACATGACGTTGGTGGTGTGGAGGAGGGTTAAACTACAAAATACATGACAAAACTGTATCAAAATAACAACAATAATCCTGAATAATCCTGTTAAAACACCCACATCCTCAATATCATCACAAGCTGTTGGCATCAAAAAGAGAGAGACTTAGAAATCACGACTGGCTTTGAATCAAAACATGACATATGCCACTTGTGTTACATGAGGTTGTGTACCAATGGCAAGACACACACACACACACACACACACACACAAACCTCACCGAGTATCAGCAGTTTCCCTGAAATCATGGCCGACCTAACTGTAAAGTCCGGGCATGCTCACTTGTGTTGTTTTTGTTATGGAAAAAGTGCTACCTCAACCACATTTTCTGCTGATAAAATAAGCTTTTCATGCATTGCTCTCTTGGTTTCCATAACAACCAGTCAGCTGCAGTTTCTACTAAACATTAAATTTAACTCTCAAACACTTAGCAGAAACTCCCCTAACACAGCCAGTTTGTTCCCACAAGGGTCCCACTACAAACTTTCCTCCTCTTCTTTTTCCATTTTCAGCTTGTTGTTGTCTTAAACTGTTAGCAGCCTCTGTTGTAAAGCTCAGTGATAATCCTGCATATAAGTCCCTCCATAAAAAAATTATAGTGAAACTACTGAATTCTGTGCTACAAATAACTTGTATGAGTTTCTTTTTTAAAATAAGTCATGGGTAAATTTGGGCAAATAAAACTATTTGATTAATATTACCAAAAATGTCAATGCTAACTGGTGGAGACCCAAGAGTAGTGCTTACATGCCCATTGTTTTTCTGTGGTTGATGTTAAAGGAATAGTTTGACTTTGTGGGGAATATTTTCAAGTGTTAGATAAGACAAGTGATACCACTTTCACATTCAAGATTGTCATTTATCTTCTCATCTAACTTTCAGTAAGAAAGTATGTTATTTCCCAAATTGTTGAACTATAGCTTCAAAGGTAGCTAATTTCATTAGTTACTAGATTACCAAACCATAACTGATTTTTGCATTCCATTACTTAGCTGTGCAACTTTTCATCATTGAAATGTGTCTTTTGCATGGTAAAACTGTCAACAGCTGAACAGCAGTGAATTTTCTGCTGAATCTACGTGCTCGAAGTTGACAATGAATGTTTTACAGTCTAAAATAGCATACCTTTATCGAAGTCAGTAGAATAATTTTGAATAACACATAAAAAGTCAAATGATCTGTTTTAGTTCCTTTAAGAAACTCAAGTTAAGACAAAGGGAAAGCGTAGAAAGCCAAGAATCTACTTTACTCCCTTAAGTTGTTGTCATATATTTCCTGAGGCTAGATTAAGTATAAATTTATCTAGAAATATTTTTCAAGAAATATTAAATGTCTTCATTTAAGAACGACCATGGAACATTCTGTAATGTACAGTATCTCATTTATACTGATCAAAATATCATCATTTGTTCTTCTAGCAAAAAGAAAGAGGCTCCTGAACGGATTGATGGCTCACAGTGGAGCAGAGATCTTATTCTTTTTATTTAAAGGCTTCCACATTTCTACAGAGTGCTCCACCTCCTCCATCTTTATTTCTGTTGGCAGGCCTGTCTCTTTCTCCCTGAACATCTTTCATTTCTCACAAGGAAGCTCATTGTCCATAGAGGAGAAGGTCGGTTTATGGTCCATACAGAGACAAGTGGCAGAAGCACATTCCATAACTTATTGGGACCCGAAATCCCATCACTCCACATCTGCCGGGGTATGTTTGCACTATTTGACTGCTGGGGTCAACTCAATTTAAATCCAGTCTGTACAAAGTGTAAACAGAAGGTGCTCCTCCTGTTCTCTAGATGTTTTCACTGTATTCTCACATTTCCAAACATAATCATAATCTTGTAATAACAACATAAAATTTGCAACCATAGTACCCATTTATGTCGTGCCAAAGCCAAATACTGAAGAAAATTCACTATAGAAAATTAAATGAAAGTAAATACATCCTTAGTTATCACCCTCATCACCCTGTCTTTACTGGAAGCATCGTCCATTTATTATGTCTGTGTGGTTCTGGCTTTATTCTTTGTCCATCTGGCTTCCCATTGCTCCTCCTGTCCTGTCTGTTTGGTAATTTGATTCTGTGCAGGAGTCTGTGATTCCTCTGAGTCAGTAGGCCTTCTGGGAAATAGAGTTCTGAAGACACTAATCCTTTCCACTTAAACTGCAGCTTTATTTTGTATGTTCCCGTGTGTTTGTGCTGGTGCAGTGACAACATGATAAAAAGAGAAGTAATAAAGCCCTGAAAAGTAAATGAAATCACATGTCAAAGTAAATGCACACAGTATGCTGCCAGCTTCTGGTCAAACTCATCCGCCCTGTGTGTGGTTGATGTTAATGCAGTGCTGAAATACACAGGAGCAACATTATTCTATCAGAACCAGACTATCCTGCAAACTGTGGTTCTTTAGAGGTACACATCCAGCAACCTTCAGTGATCCAATGTGTCCACTTTGTAACATAATATTTTTCAAATGCAGCCTAGTATTTACATTGACAGTTAAGTCCAAAGGTGCATTTTGCCATATGCAGAGGTATCTGTATTATTTTGACATGTTGTGGGTAGGGCGTTGCATTTAGAAGAGGGTTCATAGAAAACATTATTAAGCCTGGGGAGGGTCATGCTATGCTATGCTGTCAGGTATTTTAAAAAAGTACCAATTTAATTTAAGCTGATCTTCGTCAAACAATAAGACTAATCTTTAAATTAGTCCAAATTGGTTAGCCTGGTCACAGACACGACCCATATCTCAGATTAGAGCAGTCATCAATTCAACTGGATCTGATGTTCTGCCCATTTATGGCTGTTGCTGCCAGTTGGAGAATCAATTGACCAGAGTTTTGTAAGCAGGAATGAAAATGGGGACCTTCCTACATACTAACTACCTAGCTACATCCATTGATGTAGTCTCAAAAGTACATTTCCAGAAATAACTCTTAAATCAACATATTTCTTTGACCAGTGTAAAAAAAAATGTTTTACCACAAAATAACCCCCCTCTTCAGTTAGAAATCCTTCAACATGAACACAATGTCAGGTTGTATTTCTGAAGTGAAACAAAATGGACATTCAGTCTGATTATCAGACTACAAACAGGTTCCATCATCGGTATGTAATGTATTAACCATCTATTTGAAACTATGTTTTTTTTTTCATCCAGAGTTGCTCCTGCATAGGGAAGCCCAATGTGCTCTGACCTCCGCCATGACCACAACACCCTGTAGTGACTGCCTTGGTAAACTGCTCGTGGAAGTAGCTACAAATCCGTGGCACCCAAATTCCACAGGGCGTATCCTGCACTTCCAGCTCACTTCTGCTAGTTTGGTATAGCCTTTTCCTTGCATAAAGTTATCTACTACATTTTCCCAGAGCAAAGTGGGTTAGGGTTAGACTTAGACTGCAGAGTAATGAACAAGAACGCCTGGTCAAACCTTTGGCAGCTGCTGACTTTCTCAGTGTAGCATTATAAATTGATTGTTTCATTTCCCAATCATGTATGAATTTGACCCTCTGGATCTTTGTATTATGGGTTATCTGTAGTAATTAATAGTCCAAATATCTCTCCTTGTCTGTGTGTGTGTACCTTCTTAGGATCAGCTTCTCTTTTTCTTACCTTAAGACAACTGCTCTTCATGTTGGTTATGCAGGTGATTTGACATTTCAAATAAATCTTGGTAAAATAGTACACAATAATACTGTGATACCCTTTTAGTTTCTCTTTTGCCAGCTTCCATGACCTATATGGATAGTGGAACATTGAAAGCACTTCACCAGTGCACTAGACTTTACACTTTGTAACATTTAACATTCTTTAAAAAAAATTTGCAATTAAGATATTGTATAAGAAAAGAAGATATGGGCTCTTCAACTTGGAAATCACAAATCCTGATGGTATTGTGAACAGTCACTGCCTGGCTGTAACTTGATCACATACTATGTTTTATTTGTAAAAGGTTCTCAGAACATTTGGTAATTTTGTGAAACAAAAGTGTGTTTAGAGCCACAACACTCACAGCAGTAGCACATTCCCATCAATTTTCCTTTAAATCACAAACTCTGAAATCAGATACTGTACCAATCCAAACCTTTCTTAGCCACTGGCCAAGTATCTAGACCAAACAATTCCCCTCAGTTTGTGCCCATGACAAACTGATCTTATACACAAGCACACAAGAATCTGGACTGGCTAAAGAGCAAGAGGCTGAAAGTCAAGGACAAAGCCAACTGAGCTTAAGTAATATCCATCCTGTAAAATGACCAATACAGCAGAGTGAGGAACACTCAAAATTCCTCAGTCACTCAGACTGTGCAGACTGTCCTGTATGTTAAATTTCCAACCACATGCCTGTGACTGATGCCCCTTTTTCCATTTGAGACACTGCCAGTATACAATCCTGCTCATATTATAAAAAAAAGAATAAAAAAAAGGTTAGGCTGAGATGCCCATAGTAATTCAGTTCTATACTTAAAAATAGGAGATTCTGATTTGTTGCCCAGGCCACAAGCTTTTGCACAAATAAACTCTGGGAGAAACTGGGCCACAGACCTTGAAAGCTTTTAAACTGTACGATATGGTATATATCTTTTTATTTTTAACTTTATACACCTCTTTTGCAGTTCAGATTTATAAATCGTATTTTGGGTTTACATCCTATAGCTCAGTAACTATACTTTTATTCAGGATAATGAGTCTTTAAAATAGGTAAGTAATGCAAATTTTCTCAGGGAGGCAATTTGTTGTTGTCATGCTTAAGTAGTTGACTCTCATAGGCAGCATTTGAGAAATACACTAGGTATTCCTGCCCTGTACTGACACCCTACATTTGCTGCAACCAGTTGCTGCACCAGCAGATGCAAAGGAAGCATGCGCACATGTTGAGTGCATGTTGTGATACATGTCTGCTAACTGCAGTGGGTGGTAATGTGCTGTAAAAGGTGATAATACAACAGTAACAGAGGAGAAGAAAACTGCAAGATGATGTAAACTATGTACATTTTAATGTCCTTTGCGTCATCAAATGTCTTATGAGGAAAGAGTTGGACTCTTTGATGCTTGGAGTTAAATGCTAAAGTCAGCACACTAACATGCTAATGTTTAGCATGTAAAGGTTTTTTGTGTTCCTTGTTTAGCATGTTAGCATGCTAACATTTGCAATTTAGGTTACATGGTCTGACGAGAAGATAACTCACCCTATCACAAAGTTCTACCTCCCACACAACACCCACAAACAGTGGTGGTGGCAGCATCATCTTGTGTGAACAGTGAACGACCAAAGAGATGAAGGTTTAATAACAAAAGGAATGCAGAATTTTAGCTGGGAATTGTGGAGTAAAACCTGTTGCAGAGAATCATTCTTCCAACAGGACACTGACCCCAAACACAGAGCCAAAGCCAAGGCAGAGCACAAACCTCAGCTGGATTGAAAATGTAGACAAGGCCTTGATAATTAAATTTTGCTCATTTTTCCCCCCATTCAGTAAGATGTGCTCCATCTTACTGAATGGCAAGTAGGAAGTACTGAATGGAAGCAAGAAGAGACTTAGGCTCACAGCTGTAATTGCTACCAAAGGGCCTTACCAAATTTTTCATCATATTCAGATAGAAAGAATATTTTGGCTGAAGTGTTTATACTATTGCTTTCCTCTGCATCACATTGTACATAGCACACTGCTGTCATACTGCAGATGCTTATCAAATGCAAGTGTCAAAGTTGCAATAATCAAATATTTTTATATTATCAATGGATCAGATGACTATGTGTATCGTCAAAGGGATGGCTTGTAGTGATAAAGCCACAGCAAAATTTCACCAACTCTGCAGTTTGCAGTTTCTCCTCAGCTCATCTGAGCTCTATTAGCTTGTTTTGTTTTTTCTGACCACAAATCCCTTCTCATTGACCTTGTTTCCAACAGCAGGCAGCTTTTTTCAACACTACCTACCCAACCACAGACACACAAAGTTAGCAAGTAGCTAGTGAACATAGTGGTGGAGGCCAAAACAAAGCTCAAAAGAGAGTGAAAACTTACATTTGTTCATATGTGTACTTAATGATGGGGTAAAATGTATGAGGACTGGTTGGTTAAGGATTGCAAAGCTGAATCATTTTAGGACATTTGTCAACTCACTCTCTGTGTTCACATACAGCACAGTAAATCATTAGCATTCAAACTGCAGCTTACATCTGAGCGAAGAGTTTAGTCGCTGTTCTATCTTTTATTGTGTCCCAGAAGAATCCTTTTCTCAGCGATGTTCCAATAAACATTGAATTGTATTGACATTGTTAATATTGTCTTGTCCCTTTTTTTATGTCTCCAGACAAGAACCAGTCAAAGGATATATACTTTACAAATCTGTGCAGCCGGGGTTAAATTTGTAGCCAAATGTTGACAGTAGTGAGGAGTGGGATTCATATGGAACATATTGTCGTCGTTATGAGCAGTGGAGACTGTCCAGCTGCCTACAGAGCAAGAAATGTACAGGATCATGTGGTCAAAAACCACAGCGTCGTTACTCTTCACAGCTAAAACCCCATGTCTCTTTCTCTCTCTCTCTCTTATACTCATGCACTCACAAGCACACAAGACAAATCTTGCACATAAACAAATGGATGCACACAAGGACACCCATCAGGCGCACACACACAAATCACCCACACTCGTTCACATGCACGCACAATTAATGCTGATATAAATCAACTGCCCAATTTTCTTCTGGGGCGCAGAACAATTTTTTCCAAAATTCCACAAAATGATCTGCAGTAATTTACGGTGTGTTTTCCACCGAGGGGAGTCATACCAGGTTCTGGCCTGTAAACGTTGCTCTGCCATGTTTATTTTCATTTCATTTTGTTCTGCCTCTACTAACACTTTACCTTGGTGATTTAAGGAGGCTAAGAGTGGGTTTGGAATACAACCAGCTGGCTGTGTGTGTGTGTGTGTGTGTGTGTGTGTGTGTGTGTGTGTGTGTCTGCATGAATCCTCTTCTGTTCTACTTCGGTACTCTGCAGTATGTTTGTAATGAGGTGGGATGGAACAGCTTCACCTGTTGTACACCTGTCAGCTCAGCATGTGCTGTTTGATCTAAATATAATTATTGAAAATGTTTTGAATTGTTGAATACAATTATAAAACAGTTTGCAGCTCTTAAGTAGTCCATTCTGTTAAGAGTAAATCTACTGGTATGACAGCAACAGACCATTTAATTTTACAATGGTTTGTTGCATATTTACAATCTAAACTTAAAATTTCATCATATGCTGTTATTGTGTGTGTAAGTGTAGTATGTCTACAATTACACTAAATTATGATTCTAAAGTGTAAAAGTGCAAAAAGAGTTTTTTAAGTTTTCAACAGCCTAATTACTTTGTGTTACAGTATGACAACATGCATGTCTGTCTTTCAGAACTCCCAGACTCCTCTAACCAGCCCCAAGCCCAATCATTCTTATTAATTATGTAAATCCTTAAAAACTGCTGATGTGACTCATTAATGTGTTTTTAATTGTTTTTGGACAACAATGGAACTCTACAATACAGGAGAATAAACTGTCAGGCTTTAGCTACATTTGTTTTACAGGTCAGCTCATTGTTGGCTTTGATTTTCCATTTAATTTGTTGATAATAAGAACAATATAGAAGATTATCGGGCTTTAATTAAAAAGACAATAAAGTTATGCTTCATATCCAGTGACAAGCAGTACTGCAAAGATGTAAAGCTGACATGGCTGCTGATGGACTTGCATTTCACTCTGGGCTAAAACCCATAATTTGAAGGACTTTTGCTTGGTTCAACAGGTAAAAGAAAAAGGTCATTAATCTCACACATACTATAGCCAGCTGCCACTCAGTCAGCCAGTAATTGTCGCTCATCAGTCAGCCAGTCAATCCCTCATCCTGTCAGCCATGTTAGCCAGCTTGTCAGCACCCAACTAGCCGATCAGCTGGTCAGTAAACCAAACAACTGAGAAAAAAAAAACATTACAGCCAACCAGCAAGTCAGTCAAATCAGATCTTGTCATGCCGGTTAAGACTAGTTTTCCTTAAGGAAATCTGATTAGGCACGAAATAGAAAGAGAGAGAAACAAGAGGCTGCCTGAACCATGTCTGGAGCATACACGCACGCAAATGTGTGTGAGTGAATGAAGGAAGATATGTATCTGTGTGTGAGTGTCTGAGTGTGTGTGTGTGTGTGTGTGTGTGTGCAGGCAAATCCCGGAGTTATTTTCTGTAATACCCCCAGTTTCATTTCAGGTTTGGTTTGGGTCCAGGTGGTTGGCTTTAATGTAGTCCAGATGGGAGGCGCTGAGCGGAGAGTGGCCAGATTTTTCCAGAGTTTCGGTCGAACCAGGGCTTTGCTAATAAAAGCAGAGGAGATTTTCACAGTTCCGCAGACAAAACCTTGCATTCTAATTCTCGAGGGGGAACGGAGAGCGAGCGAGACCGCAATGTTATACTTTGTTTTTATTAAAGGGAGTGATTGACAGCTTGGAGGGAATTTTCCAGCATTAAACCAGGGGTCTTGTTGGAGAGGACAGAGCAGAGAGCACAGGGACCTGGCGAAGCAAAGCAACGCTCTGGCAAGCAGCTACTGGCTGAAGGCTTGGCTTCTCTTCTAATTCTTTCTTACCATCTATTTCTTTCTCTCTAGTCTATCTATGAGTGAGGAAAAGATTGTTCCAGTCTGTACCTGCTCCTACTCCTGCTGCCCCACCAACACCTCCTCTCCTCTCCATGACTAGTTCTTACTCAATCACTTCTTTTGTTTTCTTATTTTAGTTATTTCACATTTTCCTGTTTTCAGCTTTCTATCTTGTGCACAATTGAAGAATGTGCATAACTGTTTCTAGGGTGTTTGGAGTTTTCGCTCTAGGGAGGGCAGCACGTGTTCATAGTTGGATCTGTACATGTCTGCTTAGAGGCTAATAAAACCTAAAGTGCCTCCCGATTCACAGAGCCTGTAAAAGGATGAAACACTTGCAGCCCTGTGCATGCGTGTGCCTTCATACATGCACCTTAGGTACCCCAGGGTGTGTCTCAACCTCCATCTATCTCAATATCCATCTATCTCAATATCCATCTATCACCAGCCCATATCAAGTAGAAAAGTCTGTATAGGTCACCCAGTGGTTCTCATAGTTGACAACTTAATGCAGGAATGGAGGAAGAGCTTTCTTTTGGTTGCTAATATTTCATATGTCTTCATTGATTGTCAGGTGGTGCTCACTGATCCTGTACTTGGTAAAGGTCTGGATCGGTTTTCCATCCTTGACAGCACAGGGCTGTTATGTCAAATGTAAATCTCTTTAGCACTGTATAATATTCAAATGTGCGTAAAATATTAATTCATTTAAAAAAACTAACAGTAGTTTAGTTTGGTTAGTGTTTGAAAGATATGTTTTTCAAGGTTTGAGTGTATAAATCCTGTTAATTAGATATTTTTTCTAACTACACAGTTGAGCTGTGTCTGTACTCGGCTGGGTCTGGTGTGATTTTAGAGAGAATTGGTGCCTTTTGGCTTTTCCCTACAATTTTAAACATATTTGATCCAGATTGCATATGTGAAAGTAAACAGCATAGCAGCCAGTGTCAACATCAGTGCTCTGAGAATTAATATTTATGCAATTAATCATTGGCCCATAATGTGATTAGTGTTTATTTTTCTTCCATTTCCTGTTTCTTCAAAATGTCCTGCCAATACACTTATGCTACCATTTCCATCTTTCTCATTGCAGGAGACAAAGAGCTAAGCTGCTAGTCTGGCTAAAGCACCTCACCTTCACCTCAGCATCCAACTGTAGGTTTTTACTCTAAGTTCCCTCAAGGGGAAAATTGGTATTGTCACCCCGTACAATGCTGTGGGGAGCCGTTTACTTGTGGGGAGTGACAAAGTCAGAGCCTAGTCGTGAAATATGAACACTGTTGATATTCTGTAATTCACATAATCCATTCAATGTGAGACGAGGAGAATAAGGTAAATAGGGTGTTTATTTAAAAGCATGGGGAAGCTTGAGCTGGGGCTGGTCACTGATCGGAGCAGGCAAGCAGGGCTGACACAATGAGAAACAGGAGACAGGGGCTGGAATCAGAGCAGGCAGAACTGCAGGGGAGAGGAGAAAAAGCATTAAGCTAAGCTAACAGAAGACAACAGGATAACTATATTTGCTAGGAGAAAAGCCTGCATAGCGTGGACTGGTGTAGAGACTACAGTCTGGCAGAGTGGAAGTGGCCGTGCAGTGTATTAGTAGAGGCCTTGATTATGGAACAGGTTGCAGCTGGTAGGGCTCTGCTTGGTCTCCAGCACACCTGTCTCCACTCACCCAATTACACCCACCCACACACACAGAGAGAGAGAGAGACTCAGGGAGTAGCAGCAGGTTAGGGAGACACAGGATAGAAGGTAGAGGGCGTGGCAAAAACAGTTAAACAGTAAACACTAAACAGTTAATCAATCAATCCAGAAAATAATCAACAGATTAATCGACAATGAAAATAGCCATTAGTTCCAACCCTTAAAAGTTGAATCTATAATGGATTTATTAAATAAGCTTTTAAGGACAGGACACAAGCTACCCTTTGATCCTTTGTAGTTTTGGTTTCTTGGTCATTTTCTGTTTGCACAGTAGGGTATATTTTCTACATAGACATTAATACAGAGACTAGACATTCACTGTAAGCTACTGTTTCTCAGATGTTTTCCCACGTAACAGTGCTTCTAGTGCTCTCCAGTCCAGTGCCCTGCTGTAATCTTCACGTGTTTTTGTGATCATGTGGGATCAAGTGACTGAATATAATTGATGATTATACAAGTAATCAGTCCTTGGTGATCTTACAGAAATTAACACATTCATGGATACACATTTGAACTGTGCAACCTTATTATTGTTTGTTTCTTTCTCTGAGAATAACACACACACACACACAGTCATACACAATCATAGAGGCTTCCATGGTGGTATCCTCATGAGCAGGAAATGTCTTTTTAACAACCAATTAAAGGTGAGCCAGGCTGCTAGCTTACAAGAGGAATGTTTACACAGAGGAGCCTTCTGAAGGAGAGAAAGGGGGAGAAAGATTCATCATGGGAGAGAGAAGGGAGAGATAGAAAGAGAGAGGAGGTAGGAAGAAAGCTGGAGAGCTGAACGACGTAGAGTCCAGCATTTGGCACTTTCACAGGTGTGCACAACAGGGGGTTTGAGGAGGAAGGAGTTTGTGTACACGTGTATGTGTATGTGTTGGTGTGTGTGTCAGAGTGTGTGCATGAGTGTGGAGCTGCCAAACTGGCCACCTGTCTTTCCCTCGTTGTAGTTTTAGTGTTTCCTTTCATCCGGCCCTCAGCAGCACAGCTCCCACTTGGAGCAGTTAGCCTCCTGTCGTGTGTGATGTGTGTGTGTGTGTGTGTGTGTGTGTGTTTGTGTAGCCCTGGTCCCAGTTGGGTTAGAAAGACTAATGTTCCTAAAGGTGCATTTCGCTCTTTCCTCCACGTTTTTATATCTTTGTTCTTTATGTTTTATTGAGACAGTTCGAGTGGAGGCAGGAAGTTGGCCAACAGGCCTACAGAGCAGGAGAGGACACCAGAGGAAACTTCTGCTCCAATGTCAACAGGAGGTCATGCTTCAGGAAAAGCACTGCTACCTATCCATCTTTAATTAATAGACCTTATTCAGCTGGGTACCATCTGAGCACAAAAACATGGATGAGTTGGAAAAAAACAGGAAGTGCTCCTGTCTCCTCCACTGATGTTATGACAGTTGAAAAATGTATAATTGTCTGGTTCATGCTTTTGAGAGTAAGTCCAAGAGCCTGTCTAGACACTTGAAAAAATTAATTAATACTTATTTTTAAAAACTGTAGTTAAAAACAAATTTGATTTGAATTAGTCAGTTAATATACTGGATAAAGGGGCTAAAGTAAGTATCAATTCAAGCACTTTCCCTGGGTAAATGTTCATAATTCTACCAGCAGCCAATGTAAAGCTTCACTAAAGAATATTTTTATATTGACAATGGCTCAATGGAATGTGTTTAATGTGAAAGGGGTGCTGGTAGTGAGGAACCCACAAGGACTTATCACCTGACTCCTTTTTGTTTTTGTGTCATCCAACATTTTGTATGTACATATGCTATGTTTTTTAATACAGCATCAAAATGATAGAAAGAGTGTTGAAGGTTCAATCAGGACAAATTAATGCAATAACGTAATGCTATTACTTTAGGGAAACCAATTCAGCTCTTTGTTGCCACCTTATCACTAAACCACAACTTCTAGCCTGGTGCTAACATTCCAGCTGCACTCCTCAAACTGAGCACTGACTACAGCAAAACCTTGTAACTTCAGTTTCTACTGCTTCATTACTTAATGCTATTCATTTTAGGGACTGAAAGAAGCACAGACACACACGTTTTTATACACTATACTTGATTCACTTATTACTCCAGATGCCTGCCAGACTCCATGTTATCCATTTGCAGAGTGACAGATGAAGTAAAGATTGGAAACAGAGAACGTGACTTGCAGCTTACAAGAACTATGCAATGAAGTTGCAGTGAATAATTGCATTACCTTCAGAGGTGTATTATCATTTCCACAAGTCACAATCCAACTAAGGTTCACATGTGCAACAGGAAAATCAATTGGCTGGATAATTACTGTTATTGTTGAGCTCACCAGAGAACACAAAGCTTTTATGTGATATATTTTCCTTTCAAAAATGATTCAAATAGATCACAAGTTTGTGTTTTCTGTGTTTAGACCTTCACTACATTCTGCCAGGTTTTAATTATATTCCAAATATGTTTAATTTATTTTAATTCGTCTTCAGGCTCCATTCGCCAGCCCCTCTGGCACTGGTACCACCTAAGAGTCCAGGGCAAAACCTGCTTTTTATTACGGCAGCTATCAGTATTCACATGCCAGATTTCCATGGGGGCATCTTCGTCAGAGACCATTATATTGATAATAAGAGCCAGTCGATCATCCAACCTCCGGTTCACCTTGGTCCAAAACCGCCCACTTAAATACACCACAGCAGTCTGCCTTCTCAGCTGATCTGTTTTCATCAATGTAAAATACAGAGATCATTAGACAACTAAGCTATATCACAGATCTTTCTGCTTAGCGTGAGTGTGTGTGTGCATGTGAGTGTGTGACTGCACGCGCATGCATACGTCTATCTATTTGAGCATGTGTAAGTTCATCGGTGTATGAGTGTGTAAATGGTCATCTGTGTGTGTGCTAAATTGTGTGTGTAGGCGTTGGGGGAACCTGATCTGGTCTGTGTGGGAGGAACCAGTTCCTTTTCCCCCCTCTTTGCTGCTCAGACAGACGGCCTGCTAGAGAGATCAGACTCTCAGACTAACTGGACCAGAAGTCATTAGGACACAGTAGACACACGGCACTTTTTTCAAAGCTATTGCTTCCTTTTAAATAAACCCTCAGCAGTAAGATTATCTACGTCTCATCGGCTCATAACAGAACTAAGATCTTTTAAACAAGACACAAAGCACTTTTCAAACCTTTGTCTCAGGAACCAGCGAGCAGCAGGGACCACTTACACTGAAACTGTGCCCTGAGATTTATTCTTTTGTTTCCCTGTGTTATATTTGGGGAGGAAAAACCTGCTCTGGGACTTGAATTTAAAGGGCATTTCAAGCATAATATGCCAGAACTGCATTTTGTCTTTGGTATAAGCGTTTCTCCAGGAAGAGTTTTGTAACTATCTGTAGTTCATTATTTGGCTGCCATTCTTGGTTTTTGCCAAGCTTCATAAAGCACATTATCAAGTGTGAAACTAGTCTTTCTTTAGTCCCAAATTTCAATCTACACCTTTTTCCCCCTTCATCACCATTTGTGAGTTGTTTCATTAAAGTGAGTGTCCTTGGCGTGATATCACTCTGAGGAAAAGTCAGACACATAACTGTAAAACCGACTGCAAGTGTTTGGTACTGTTAATAGTTTTGGGGTGTTTGTGAGATTACACACACAATAAATTAGCTTTGTCTTTCAGGGCAGCTTCCACTAAAAACTGTGTTTTGGCAGCGCGATCAAGTGACGTTTGAATTTTTGTTGGTTGTTTTTCTTCACCGGGCACTTGTCACATTGTAGGAAAAAGTGCCATAATTGGCACCTCGGCCACAGTAACAGCTTGTTAGCATTGTTAAAAAATAATTTGGAAACAGCAAACCGGTGCAGCACAGGGTTTAGCCTCCATTAAAAGAATGGCTCATTTACATTTCGCTTAATGATGGAAAATGGCTTGAAGAATACTGCTGTTATGTGGTTTTAAAATGCTGAGCTAGGACACCAAACGCTGGTATAGACTGTATTAATACATTCTAACTCTCCAAAGCCATTTTTGTAATAAAAACAACTATAACTATGAAAAGAATCCCAGAAAAGCACCAGCATCTCTCTCACATCAGTGCAACATTTTCAGGAAGCCACAATGTTGCTTTCCCTGGAATTCAATTTCGACTTTTTGCTTCATCGTGGGGCGTAAAAACACTGCATCTACTATTTTTCTCTCCTTAAACAAGTGATTACAAACTGTAGAAAATCACAGCTTATGATCTGGCTTAAGAGTCTGGCAGGCAGACGGAGAGAGGCGCAAGCTTTTGTGACAATTTAAAAAAAAGTAAGGGGTAACATTCCACATTGCTAATGCCCTGATCATTTTCCATAAAGGCAGTGGACAGATTCAGAGAAAAAGAGTAGCGAGATGCTGAAAGAGTGGGACAGAGTGAGCGAGGGATGGAAAGAGTGAAAAAGGTAGCGAAAATAAAGGAAGAAAAAAAGGAGAATGAGATAGATAGATAGATAGATAGATAGATAGATAGATAGATAGATAGATAGATAGATAGATAGATAGATAGATAGATAGATAGAAAGAAAAATGAAGTAGCATGTGTGTGGTGTGTGGCTAAACACGCTGGAAAGCCATCACCAACCAGACTCTGGCCAGTGGCACTCCAGGGAAAAGAGAGGAAGAGCAGAGGAGGAGAGGAGGAGGAGAGAGAAAGAGCATGTGGAAAGGTAAAGAAGAGGACAGCAAGGGGACACAGGCAGATGTCCAAGCTGCCATACCTGCAGATTCAATTCTCCTTTTTTTCCCCCTCTCTCTTGCTCGCCTTTCCTGTGCTGCTCAAAACCCTCTTGTCCGCCTCATCTTCAAACCCTCTCTGTCTCTGTCTTCTCTGATCTTGGTGCCCCAGAGGAGAAGAAAGAAAGAGGGAGTCTGAGAGAGAGAAAAGAAAGCGAGAGAGAAAGACAGCCAAAAGTGAAACTAGGAATTAGGCTGATGTGAGCTACAGGTGTAAACACTGTGGAACTTCCACTTATGCTGCTTCCTTCGTGAAGGAATTTATTTGAAACTTCCAAAATAATCTCTCCCCTAGCTGCCTAAATGAGCAAAAGTATGATAAAACCACCATTTGGTTTTAAAATATCTCTACGGCACAAGATTCACAGTGGACACTTTCATAACGTTTATTGGTTGGAACTGGGCCCAAAATATCAACATATAAATGAAATTAACTCCCAGATATAAAAAACATTTATCGGTCATCTTGAGTTATCTTCCAGCATTAAGACATTTTCAGAAAGGATTATTAGAAATAACCAATACCACAAAAGTTCCAGCATAAATTGTGTCAATAGCCAATGTTTTGCATCTTTATACCTTTCATTATTTGCCATGAATGTCAAAGCTGGTTAAATAACAATGTTTCATTATATAATGTTATGTCACATAAATATACATTTATATTTCAGTTTACACATAACGCTAATAACACACAACTTTGGATGAATACAAATTAGTCTGTCATTCTGTGTGTTTCTTCGATCATGTGCCATAAGTTCCTTAGACTCTGAGCAAACAGTCTCTGAGTTTTTGAACAATACAGTAAAAAGTCTCTTATAAGTGTTGTAGAAAGGTTCTTCGTGGTTGTGATAAGCATGTGAAAGCTCTTTTAAAAGTAATGTTAAACTTTTCAGAAGTGTTTCAAACATATTTGAAAACACCCTAAAAAGAAAAAAAGGTTCTTGTAAAGCGATATAAAAAGTAAAAAAGAGAAAAAGAAATGCTTGGCAAAGTTCCTTGTAAAGTCCTGGAAGTGCTAGAGAAGTCCTTCAAAAGTCTTTGAAATGCATCACAAGTCTGATAAGTCTTCAAGTTGCAGTAATTGTAAAATCACTGAAGGCGCTGTCAAAGTGATGAGCATTGTATCCGTGTGGTTTGTGTCCTCATTGTTAACTTCTGATGGTCGTCTTCCTGTCTCTGTCTTTGTTCTGCAAAACAGAGAAACAACATCTCATGTCATCGAGGATTCAAAATGGAAATCAGTTTAAAAGAAAAGCACAGTTAGCTTAGCATTAAGACTAGAAACAGGTGGGGGATGCTCTTAGCTTTTTGTATGGAATAAACAAACATGAGATATAACATTAAATTTAGCTTAGTTAGCCTAACTGCTGGCTGTAGCGTCATATTTGCCATATAGACATGAGACTGCTATCAATCTGCTCAACTGCCTCTTAGCATGACAGTGAATAAGCAGTATTCCTTCATTATAGTGTCATGAAATGGCACTCCAAGAAAATGTAGGACATACTGTAGTACATCCTGCAATCACCGGCACAGCACATGTATGTGGTTTTGTACTATATGCACTCTACCAGGGTTGAAAAGTAAATTAACCTTGACTGAATGCAGTAAACTCACACAAACACACGCTGTACACTAGCATACATACTGTACTTTAATTATGGCAATGGTGCCTAATTTTATTACAGCCTGAAGAGTGACATCATGAGCTGACATATGACAGCCGTGCATGACGATATGCTTCTCATTATCTGTGGTATCAGAACAGAGAAGCCTTGATTTCCTGGCCGGTGAGGAGACTTTCTCTATCTGGCCAGGAAAATAACATCACATTTTCCCTCCTCACCTAACCTCTGCTCCGCTCACTTCTCAGGCCATCCACCGCTCGCTTTCCAAGCTGTAGTCAAGGGATTGTATTGAACACACCATTGAGTGATATGTAACACACGTCATTCTTGCTAATTACTTTTCAGGGCTTATGTTTGATTAACCCAAAGCAGCAAGACTACTATAACCTAATTTGCGTTTGCCTTTCAAGGACAAATACGTGAAAAATCTTGAAAGAAATTTGATAAAATGTCATTTTTCTTCCAAGTGAAAACAGGCTAACTTAATTTCATATGGTAGTAAAAGTATACAAAGAAGCTGGGTGAAAATTCTCACTAGAGTGTAGGTCAACTTCTCTGAACTCCTGTCCTCTCCTGACTTTTCTTTCCCCTTCTCATATCGTCTCCACTAAACCTCCCCGGCGCCTCACCACCACCCCCACCCTCTCCTTCCTCTCATCAGCCGAACACCTGTTACACATTTCCTCTCAAGACCGTGCACAAGGTGTAGGTGTTTGGAAAAATCCATTTGACTGACATCAACAAAGGTGGGTAGGTGTCTGGAAGGGTATCACTCGGTAATGAGAGCGTGAGATCATAGGATCTGGACTGGAATCGGTCCTCCCACTGATTGAGGTGAGTGTGAGGAGACACAGGAGCTATTATTGTCAATACTTTCTCCAGCTGGACTGAGAGCAGAGGATTATTATTAGATTGCTATTATCTAGACATGAACCATTACCATTATTTTGTTGGCCATGTGTGCAAGTTGACATCTTTGAGCTATGTTTATAATGAACTGTGTTATTATTATCATTTAATTTCTTGTTCCATTTTGTAGTTTTTTTCATTTCTAGGGATATTTTCTGGGTGCCAAATGTAGATAATGAGGCGCTCTGTTGAGATATGTTGTTCACAGTTACAGTTACAGTGCCAGAAATATTCATCAAAAGTTTAATGTTAGATGATGATAGTGCCTTAAAATCACAGCATCATTGGATGTTTATCTATACTATGTATAGAGATACTTTATCTATACATATTTTGCACCAGTGGTCAATACTTTTACAGCAAAAAATCTATCAAAGAAAAACAAAATGACCAACTGACTCAATGTAACAGAATTAATTGCAGCCACAAGACATGTTACTAGTTAGGTTTTGAGTAAAAGTCAACATTTTTCTATAGTATTAGTTGTGTCAGAAGTCATTCACTAACATTGTCCACTAAATTCTGTGTTTACCTATGTTACAACCTTATCTCCTAGAAATTACATTAATTAACTACTAATTTGCAGCAAACACAACTCATTTGAAATGTCATGCTGTCTGCTTTACATTTTTTATCAATATATCCAGCCAAGTCGCAATATGCTGATACAGAACGGACCTGCAAATTGTTCAGTGATAATCTATTTAATTAGTTTTAATATACACTTTTACAATATCTGCTTGTAGCAACTGAAGCATGATAAATCTTTTTTAGGCGCTCACATTACATGATTAAAGTTAAAGAAAGATGGTGGGCTTAAATGCTAAAAAAGCCTAAAAGGCACCCAAAAAAACCACATTGACTTTATTAACATTAAATCGAGACCACAATCCTTTCCTAACCTTAAGGAAAGCGCTTTGTTGTCTGAACTTTCCCACATGAAGGACTCAGGATGCAAACCCTGGTCCTTTCACCCTGCGTCGCCCCGCCTCTTTTGAAATACAACATGAGCAAAACTGTCACTCTTCCTTCAAAGGAAGAAAACTTACCAGGGAACATAATCCAGGCAACACTTACTGTACGTTTGTTTTCAATAACTGATAAAACAAATAAGTATAAGAGTAATTTCTAGGGGACAGGACTGCATATAGTTCACTCAAATTATAACACAATGCAATATAAGAAGTAGTCGACAAATGGTCACTTCCCAAAGTCTTTCAACTTCCAGTCACAGATGGGAAAAAATATACATTTAGGATGCCAGAGTAGTGTCTTAAATATTTTTTTCAATTTTGTCTTCTTACTTATGAAGAACTCTACATGGCATTGTCTTTAACCCTGACTCAAACTATAAAACCAGCAGCTGGATGAGATAAGTGTAACCATGCTCTCTTGTGTTTGTTAGAAGCGGCTGTGCTGTAGGTATTTATCAGTGGAAATGAAACTACTGAAACAACTTGGGGCAGGATATAGAAAAAGGGTACACGAGAAATCTCCCTTGAAAACATGGCGTGCATGGCGATTGGATGATGTACTGAATTACATCAAATTACTATGAAATCACCAGGAATCAGCTTACGTCTCACTGTGAGTGCTCAGCCATAGAGCTGTGGCTGGCAAGGGCTCTTCAGCTGGAGTGTAACTGGTTTCAGTCAAAACAGGAGGAGGGGGCCTTTAAGGCTGGCCTGGTAGTCAAAACAATCTCCTGAAGACTAATAGAGCATGGTCGGATGACATCTCTGCTCTCTCTTTCTTTCTCCAAACACCCACACACACAGTCACCCAACATACAGACATACCACTGACTTCCCAGGGGGGTGATTTGTCCGACACTAATATGATTACCCGATGATGTTTACTTTAGATACGACGTGATGATATTACCACACTGGAACAATATTATTGTTTTATCAAGGTCAAAAGAGTTTTAATTATAATGTGAAGATAGTACACACTCTTCACGGCATCTCATCAACTCTACAAAGTCAAACTTTATTATTGTTTTTTCGAAACTAAATCCGAGCTGTTGCTTTACCTACAACTGTGGATTTTCCGTGCACATTCTCTCTCTCTCTCTCTCTTTTCCTGCATTAAGCCGTTCTGTCAAATACAAACATCTAATTTAGTTTCTGGCTGCATGAAGAGAGGAATGACTGGTTGGAAAAAATAATTCCACTTGGGTACTGGCCCGACCATCGTATTCAACCATGAAATGAAAACTGGTAATATCCCTTTAGTTTATCGAGTGAAAATATGTGAATATGCGTCAGTTCCCTCAAGTGTCTAATAGAAGCTGTAGTTACCCTCATAAATGATCATCCGTTAGAAGCTTGTAGACATACGTTAAAGTGGTGCAATGAATAACACATCAGGCTTTTAAATTAAGCTAACTAACACACCAAATAAGCCACAGTCTGCCATTATGTGGCTTGGATACACCAGACATGTACTTCATGTTCGCTGTGGTTTGCTAATAAGCATCTTGATGGCTTCTGAAAAACACTTGATTTATCCTAGATTGCCTAATCAGATGTAATTCGCACCAGCCGACCACACATGCATTTAATTATTCCCACATTTTAATAATCTGGTATAATGACTCCAGAACAAGACGGACTTCATTGTCACCAGTCTCAGATGACTTCATTTTGCTATTTTACTCATCAATCAGCTATTTAGCATCAGTGCAAAGATGTGCACCATGCAACAGCCAATGAGTCATTAGCTTCAGTAGATATTGTTTTAAGAAACGGCACAATTTAAACTGCCAATTTCTGCTTTTTTCTGTTTCTTATTTTAGATTTGTTCTTTGCCTGGCTCAGTTTTCTGTAGTTTGATTTTAATTTGCTCAGTGAGCAACCCTTTCCCTGAAGACCAAATGACAACAGAATGATAGTTTTGCTAATAGATTTTGTTAGTTATCTGACCCGACTTCTTCTGTTGGTGTTAAATTAGGGTTTAACTGCTTCCATCTGTGCTGAAAATATACAGACAGGTCCGTGCATGAAGGCACACGTCATACACATAGCCAGACTCACACACACACACACAAACACACATACACATACACAAACACACATGGAACGTGGACAAGAATATATTTATAAAATTGTCTGCAGTATATTAGCTACCTTTAATGCACCTCATTAGCATAGCTTGAAATGAGATGCAAAAAAAGTTTTTAGTTTTCATTTGTGGCTTTGAAACGTCTACTTCATGCACACAAGTGATGTAATGCTTTTTTCCACTGAAAACAGACTAATAACCAAACGTCTGTGAAAATCACTAGTGATTCATTAGTGTGCTCTTGCACATGTCCTATCCATGCATTTAAGCCCTCTTAAGGTGCACGCTTCATTTGATCACTAAAAAGAAGCAAAGTGTGGTTTCAGCACAGTCAAAAACCAACTGTCCAAACTGGAGGATAAATAGCAAAGTTGATTATCCCGCTGAGTCGTTGGCTATTTTCTGCCTCTCTTTCTCTCTTTCTCCATCTCTGTTTCCACAACTTCCTGCACACCATTAGTTTTGAAAGTGTTGAAAGCACAGTCGTGATCCAGGGCTCCTTAAGTGAGTAATCATATATGAGGTTTTTTTGAGGTGTCTCGAAAGAAGCAATGAACTGCCGTCTGGCGGAAAAGACGAGAAAAAAATAGAAGAGGTTGAATTAAATGCTTTTGATAAAAGTCTCTGAGTGTGGTGCACTGTACACTTGTGTCGTGTGTGTGTGTGTGTGCATGTGTCATACGTGTGGGTGTGAGTGTGTGTGTGTGTGCTAGCAGTGAGGGCGTTTCACAGAGAGTGGTTTCCAGGCTTCTTAAACATCACCATCAAAGCCCAACGTCAATGTGTTTCTAATAGCAGCAGCTGAATTAAACACTGGCTGTACAGGCCTCAGCAGAGGATAAATCATTTACAGAACAATTAGCTCATTTGTTGCTCCGCTCTGCACTGCCAATGACTTCCAGACACAGAGAGCCAGCAAGTGTGTGTGTGTGTGTGTGTGTATGTGAGGGAGAGAGAGTGTACAGAGAGAGTGTGTACTGTATATCTACATGGACATAATGTCAATCTGTCACTCACAACCCTCACAGAAAAGCAAACACATATAGTTACAAACAGACCCTTTCTCTCTCTACAACCACACACACACACACACAAACTCTTTTACATTTACTCTCTCACAACACACACACACACACACACACACACACACACACACACGAGTACAGATAAGTCCGTTTCCAATTGCATGGTGCAGTTTTAGTGCCACTGTCTTTCCATACGCCCTGCTTTCCAGCCACCCACAAAAATCATCACATATAAAAGTTTTACTGCAGCCCAGACATGAATTAGAATGGTTCTTGATATTAGGAGCTATATACATAATTTGTTGTGTTAAGCTAAATTTACACATTTCTTTTTCATTTCTACAATTTCCAAATAAATAAGATTCCTTCAAGTTGGAATTAAATCAGGGTTGTGCCTTACAACACTTAATATACTCAACTCAATATAACCATCTCAAAGGAACAAGGGTGTGTTTACAGCAACCACATTATCATATATATACATATACAAAAGTATCATCAGTTTTATAGTTATAGTTATTTTTTGCCATATTTCTATTTGGTTCCAAACATATATATTCTCTTTTAATTTGTCAAATGACCTTTAAATTTGAAAAATGTTTGGACTTGTCATATCCAGCTTAAAAGGAAAATGTTCAGCATGATTGCTGTTACTGGCAGATGAATTGCCATTTCTGTTTACCTTTGCTATTGAATTGACTTGACCCTCTCCTTATTTCAGGCTAAAACAAATAAGCCACAGTTGTGGAGGAAGCTGTAAAACTCCTTCAAGCGCTATAGCCTAAAGACAACAAAGTAGACAGATTAGCATGTTTAAAAAATCAGGTTTTTTGTTAGAAAATTGCTGAATAAACACAATGTCAATATTATCATCTTAAGATAATAGCACAAACAAATGTGTATTTAAGTTTGGTGCAGATGCTCACCTGCTGCAACACATTTCAAGGTCATTAAGGGTGATTTCTAAAAAAACTAGAACCGTGCAGGTTTTCCTGCTGTAGGTTAAGTCCAGGCACCTGACAGTTGCACTGATCAGCAGAAGCAAAGAGGCCTAGACAGGATATCTGCATCAATCAACCAGACAGCGCAGGGATTTAGGCAGCCCTCCGCTCACCTCAATCCTCTATCCTCAGCCCCTGTACATCTCATTTACAGATGTAGCCATCAGAACTGTCCCGTTGTTTTTACTGCATCTATCAAAGGCATCAGTTGCACTCCAGTTTTATCTACCCCAAACTGCTGGTGCTCCACCCTACAATTATTTTTTGAAATGTTTTTTTGACATTGTGTTGATATTTTGATATTTGATAATTTGATTTGATATATTTGATACATATCGAGGGAAAGGCTCGGCTTCTGATCAAAAGATGCTGAGTCGAAATGTCCCACAGCATGTGGCTCTATACCTGAACATGAGGGGGAAAATAATAACTAGCAGTAGTTCAGAAGAATAGATTTGCACTACGATCACCACACTGAATCTTACCCCTAAACACTTTCTCAAGAGAAACAATGTGTCACTGTCCAAAGAAATGTATGTAATGGGGTGAAATCATTTTCCAACTTCTTAAGATAAATAAACCATTGAAAAGCCATTGGATTAGGTGAAAAATGCATTGTCACAGAGCTGACAACAGATACATAGTTTTCAGACACTGAAGACACTGAAGTTTTTTTTCAGACTCACTGTCACTTTCTTGAAAATCACACTACCATAACAAGAAGATGTCAAGAATAATTCCTATATGCTTAGCCTGTATAAAATCCATCTTTCTGAATCTTGTGCATGAAGTCACACAGATAATGAAATCACTTTAGTATTCCACTGAATATGTAATTTGCAGTAGTCTAGCCTCTCTGTGCAGTAGTCATTACTAACAAGACTGTTTGTTTTGAAACAGTTATACTGTATATACACATAATAAGAGGAAATGAGCGTATACTTTTCTCACTTTCACCCTCTCCCACATTGAAAATAAGCATAATTGTAGCGGCTGCTCTCAGCAGACCTGACAGCTGTGATGAACCTCAGTGACCATAAAAACATACAAGGAGAGCACTCAGGACACAAAGACTCATTTTACCTTCCCAATAGTTTCTTCTCTGCAATCACCAGCTCTGATTCTGCCCTTTAGCCCACTTAAATGCACTATATACCCACTTTTCCAGGGTAAGTGAAATTCTCTCAGGTTCTGCCATTAAGAGTTAACCATTTATATGCCAGGTGAGCTCGGGATAGTTTCTGCTTTAAAAAAAAATCTGGTGATATTTTATATTTTTCTTGTTGTCAACAAATCCCACGAAAAGACAAAAACGATGAATTGATCCGACTTACAAGTATTACCTGTGTGTTCAAAACCTGACATAACTCCTAATATAGTCCTGTTCCATTGTTGTCCAAAAACTATTAAAAATACATTATTGAGACACACTGTCACACTGACTGTGTTGTTTCTTCATTACGATAAACACAGGCACGTACACTGTCCTGCCACTGTAAATACTAACTTGAGCATCAAATGTGTATTAATCCACCGCTGAAAACAGTCCCTAATAATTCACTCTTGACTTCTGTTTGAGCAACATTTGCTAAAAAACACTGTGCCCAGCTGTTTTAGGAATTTACTGAGCCATTTTTAAAAATGAAACTATATATTTGTTTGTAAAGATGTTTTCATGGAAATTGTTAACAATGAGAATCCTTTGACTGTGGAACAGGAACTTAGAAGAGAGGGTTATTTTATGTGATGCGGTCATTGAAAGTTACACTAAATGTACATATGGGACATCTTTTTTAAAAGGAGTTTTTGCTCCTTTTGCACAAACCACATCTAAGTTAATACTTTTACATCTTTCTCTAACTCATCTTCTCTCTCCTCATTTGTGATTGGAGTGTAGAGATCCCTTGTTAGGGAAATCAGTCAAGGGATAATGAAGACATAATGACTTTCAGCTGGCGTCACTTAATCAGTGCACTACATGAAAACTGTAGATGTAAGATCTGCATACAGTACATCATACTCAACAGAGAATAATGTGAACTGTTATTCAGCTAATGGTAAACAGCATAATGTGACTGACATCAAGAGAGATAGACTTATGTGGCACAACTTAGTCAAAGTGACTGGTTTGACATCAGAAAGTTTTAAAATTGTTTTCTACCCAGCATGCATCTACAGGTCAGTCATGCATCTGCAGCAGTGAGTTGACAGCAGCAGATAGTATTACACAGCTCCTACTGACAGCTCTGACCTCCACCGGGCTGATCGATATGCAGGGAGAGGTGGGGGAATGAGAGAAGCTTAGAGGAAAGGATTGAAGAGGAAAAAGTGAAACAGAATGAGTGTTTGAGCAAAAAGGAGGAAGAGTATAAAAATGAAAACTTAGAGAGGACGGACTAAAGCCAAAAGAAAAGGAGACAGGAGAGAGAGCGGCTAGTTATCTGCCAGCTGAGGGTGTCTGGATTTCAGACACTGAGGACGTCTAGGCTTTCACTCACAAAGGTTCAGAGGGGAGGCAGGAGGTAGGGGGGAGACACACACTGCTGAGAGTCAGGTTATACCCCAGCTAAAGGCTCTCTGGGTTTAGACACTGAGGAGGGTATTAGCTTTCACACACTGCTGGGGTAACGGGGGAGTCTGCCAGATGTCAGCTCCTTGCCCATAAATCCTGCTAAATGGGCAGCGGCTAGGTTAGAGGGGGAAAGTTGAGTGGACGTCACCTCTATCATCTTCTGTTCAGAGTGGTGGTGTTTGTTGAAATTGGAGCTGAACTCATATAAATTTGATTTGAGCCAGCTGATAGGAATTTTTCATTCCCTGTTACTTTTCATCAGACTGACAACTTTCTTGAGTGTGAGTGTTCTTGATTATATATATTTACTGTGTTGAATCAATCAAATGTGAGTTGAACTTTACACCGGAAGTTCTCCTTTTCTGTATCTCTATTAAGGTGTAGGCCAACAGTGCAGCAGTGGAGGAAGTGTGGAAAAGGTGCCACACTAGCTACAAAATCTGAAGTAAATAATAAATCTGAATGTAGCTTTTGTCATGTTAGAAAACAACTTTTAAAATATTTATTATTTTGTTCTGTGCTGTCTCCTCAGTTTGAAGCTGTGTTTAAACCCATGGCTAAGTACACTAATACCCTAAAATCGCTTTTCAAAATGTTCACACTTGCAGTATGCGAGTTGTACATGATGCAAATGTTTGTTGTTTTGTGACATCCAGTTTCAGTGGACCAAAGTTATTGCCAGTTACCAATCTTTGTATCTCAGGTCAGTTCTTCAGCAGCTGTGATTAAAACCATCTCATATTCAGGCTGACGTCAAGACATTCTTCAAATTATCAACATGGTTTTGGATGGATTTCATGGGCTCCTGGTCATAAATCTCACTCACTGCATAAATACCCTCATAAACTTTTTTTTTTTAAAGTAAGAAAAAAACACCACAGTAGGGGTTAGACTATAACTATTTTTTTACCCAGTGGTCGAGCATGTCTTGTCAGTGTTACAGTGAAAATGGCTGCGTACCACTCTGCTCAGCCTTCTCTTAGTTCCTCTGCCACAAAAAAAATCACTTCTATTCACTGTAATGTCCAGTGAATTTCAGAAAGCACCTTGAACTCAAGCCACCTGCTTGAGTAAAACCTATCCCCAACAGAATAATAATACACAGTCCTTCACCCCAAAGGAGGACTTTAAAGAGGTTCTGCTTTTAATGTCCCTCAGGGCCAATCAGGTTTACAGGCATAGTCACTGATCTCAGGTCAGCTTTAAACACCAAATTGACCCTAAAACCTCACAGTTTCCCAAAAGAAGCTTCACTCTACACTATGATCAGCTTTCTCTTTGGCTAAATCTGGGCTTTTTCTCTTAATTCCTGAAAAAAGCATATCAAGTGCTCTGTTTATAGTGTTTGAAAAGTAACTGAGGAAATGTAGGATAGTTATTTTAACATAGTTAATTACACTGTTTTGCTGGAGATCTTACTATGTACAGCATGTTTGTTCAGTTGATTTGGATCTTTTTCTTGCTTGCTTGATTTATAATTTTTGTCTGCTCACCATTTTCCTCTGGTTGCTGAGGCAGAAAGTACAGATGTGCTTTGGCTGAGCTGATTGGTCAGATCCTCGGTTGGGGGAGGAGTTAACGTGGAAAAAGGGTGGTGAGGGAGTGTGGCACGGCTGTCCTTCATGAAGCCCTTCGCCCAGGAGCAAGACGTTCCCCAGATGACTGATGTAGCTGCTGGCCAAACGTAGCGTCTCGATCTTCGACAGCTTCCTAATCATGAAATCAAGCGCAGATGCATGGTATTAATACATATTTAAAACATGTAAAAAGTGTACAGTAATTTGTAAAAATGTATCATGCATGCATGTCACCCCTATTACAGTTTGGAGTGGCCATTCTAGGATACTAACTCTATGACACATCCATTGAGCAAGGAAATATGCACTCATGATTAAATGCAGTGTTTAATTGTGATTAAAGGTGCCTATTGGGACAAATTATTTGAGTTCTCAGATGGAAGGAATGTAATCCTAATATTTGTAGGAATGTATTTGTGCACCAGACAAAATGTCTTGACCCAGTTTGAGCCGTGTTGCTCTGTACCTGTCTGCAGGCTCGGTGGGGATGAGTGTGCGCAGTGCTGTGAATGCTGTGTTGACAGAATTGGTGCGATCTCTCTCCCGTGCGTTGGCTGCGGTCCTCTGGCGCCCCTCCCCAGGGGGAGAAGACTCTGGGGGGCCGAGTCTCCCCGTCATGGCCCCTATATCTATCCCTCCGCACCCTCCTCCCCCGCACAGCTTCCTCTTCCTGTTCACCTTGATGTGAAAGGCAGATGGTGATGATGAGGTCAGGTGGTAGGCAGCAGAGTTAGAGGAGTTGGTGGTACGCTCCTCGGAGCCCGAACCCTCGCTCCCGTTCTCGTCATCATCTTCGGAGAGGAGGGCAATGTCGCCATACAAGAAGCGGCCTGCAGGAGGCGCCGTGCGCAGCATGGCAAATGTCATCTTCACTGCAACAATGCTCTGACAGCTACTGGTCAATCCTTGTGACTTGCTGAGGTTCAACTTGTAACCGTTGCAAGTTTGTTATCAGAAGTTTCTTAGCAATTTTTCTGTTGATGCTGCTGACTGAAGATGTCCACCCCTTAAATCGTTACCCCCAACTTCTCTTCTTTACAAGATTTGTTAAAGCAGGTGAGTCAGATGTAGCCCTTATGGTGCTGAGTTAGGCTTGGTTTAAAAGATCACCAAATTGATCCTTCGTCAACGGTCAAGATCAACTCGACGTCAGAGCTGTTGTGTCACAGGTGGCTGCAGGTTCCAGGTCCCTCTTGTTGTTCTCTCTTGCTTTATACAAAAACACTTCACATCCCAAAGGTCAGTTCTTCTTTCAGTTAATCCTTCAAACGATTTAAAATAGCATGTTGGAGTCAAATGGCTGTTGATTTGTCCTCTTTTTCTTCACTAAACCTCTTTCTTGGTCTTATGTTTCTATATTTGTCTGTTTCAATCCCAATAGCAAAAACTACTCCCAGTCTGTGGCAGCAGTCTGATTCTCTCTGGCTCTCTGTCGGTCTCTCTCTCTCAGCCTCTCTTCACGTCCTTCTCTTTTTCTGCCTGTTTGCTCCACGTGTGCTTGCTCTCTGAGTGTTTCCGTCTGCATCTGGTCTTATAGCTGTGGGGAGGACCGGAGGACTCCTCTGCTCCACCCCCTGAGCAGTGAGGGTCCCTCGGCTGCTGTCTAGAAGCAGGCCAGAGAGACCGGAGGCAAGAGGCAAACCATCAGCGGGAGTTTGTTTTGGCTGCACGCTGGTGTGTTTCAGGGGAAATCCACCCAAAAACAGAACCTGCATCACCCTCATTTGTTGGGTGGGTTTGGTGACCTTAGAGACCACAGAGGCCTATGAAACACACATTCCTATCAATAATACTGTATACATATTCAGTTTCTTGGATGACTTAAAATGGAAATGAAACAGAGATGAAATGTTGTCATCTGACAGGAGTAATAAATCCTTGATCTTGGACAGTGCAATCAAATCTCAAATGTCTGATACAAAACTAATCCTAAATCTGTTAAGTGTGCTTTATAATGGTGCTTCCAAGACAGGCTGCCAAGTTATTTAACTTTGTCAGTGGCCAAATCTTTACATAAAGAAGATGATCAGATTATTTATTAGAATTTCACAATCTTCTGTAATCATTTTTTTTTCAGGTTTTGACATGGATCAATTCTGCAAAGAAGAAAGCACACCAATCTCCAATTTAGCAGTTTTTTCCATGAATGGTGACTTGTTCTTTTTCCACACTTATCTGACAGAGTATGAAAGTACATTGATGACAAAAGATTTGAGAGAGCACAAAACTAATTTTGAGTTACGGTCTGTGAACTGCGCACCCACAGATCTGCAAGAGCAGAATTACATTTGAGCATGCATTCCCGATGTTGTGCACACTCATTTCTGAGACTGCTCTCTCAATTTTCTCCAGACTTCGCAAGAGGACTTGCCAACCATTTCTTATTGGTTGCAACAGCTGCAACAGGACACGCCCACATGCTGACTCTCAGCTCAGTGTCATGTCTTTTATTAAAGTTACGAGTCAGCACAGCAAAAAAAGTCAGCTTTTTATTATATTGCGCCTCTGTAAGTAAGACTAATGAGAACTACATGTTATTTATTTTATGCTTTATCGTTTAGCCTATAATTTGAAATTATTGTGGATATGTGGATCTACATTGAAGTTTAGCCAAATTCTGGTGATGCAGTTAGTTGCATATACAGTTAGTTATATTCTGTCGGTTTTGAGCCACACCTATTCTGATAATGCGGTCATTCTGAATGTAGCAAAGAAAATAAAACTAGAAATAGAAGTTAACACGAAGCTAACATGGCTATTATGATATATAGCTAGTAATAACTTTTAAATCTCAAAATCACTCTACCACAATGGCTTAACAACAAATCAAATTTAGAGTCAACGCATTTGGATTTTTAAGATAAAACGGCCATCAAATATTACTTTGTCTCCATCTGGTGGTTAAATGAGTCATTGTCCCATATTTTATTTTGAAAGTAGAAGGATGACCCTTCACTTGAACAGGTGATTCTCTGCTCTCAGTTTGAGTTTGAGCAGTTACCCTCAAGATTCTGTCCTCCCTAGAGCTCAAATCTAATTCCACCCATTAAAATCTGTGCCTGTCCTCCTCTCGAAAGGTTGACTTGCAGACTGAGTAGCGCTCGACTGGCGATAAAGGGCCTGCAAGCAATTTGCCCTCAAGGGATTCAAATTTTTGGGTGGAGTGTTTTCTCGATGAAGGGGAGGCTCAGGGGTTTGTAGTAGGGAAGCTGCTACTTTACTCACTTACACTCCCTTTAACAATCTGTCTTCCTCTGAAAGATGAGAAGAGACAGCAAAGGGAGAAAATACAGAGAAGGGAATAAAGACATAAGTCGGAGAATAATAATGAAAGACAGAACAGGATAAAGGAGAGTTATCTATCAAGATATCTAGCTACAGATACAAATTAACCACTTGTACAAGGCATAGAGGTGTTCTAGCACTTTGGAAAACCAAGTTCTCCCTCTGATTTTACTAAAATGTACATCCTTCACCAAACTCTAATCTGCTTTTACTACTTAAAGTCTTTGGGATATTATTAGCCATGATCGTGCAACTCTTATTTCCAAGGAACTGACTGTGCAGTGGTTAAAGGTTGACAACCTATGCAAAACTCCACCATGAAGTCTATAATCCTCAGTAGTACATTACTGAAAACTCTAAACCCAGCCGCCATTGCTGGTATGCCTCTTTTGTGTAGATTGGCAATCGTAAGCTGCTGCTGAAAACTAATAGCGCAATGAATAACCTGTCAGAGTTACACAACGTTACAGTCAGCATTCATCACTCTCTCTCTCTATTTCTCTGTCTTTTCTCCTCTTCTGTCCATATTTCTCTCTCCTTGTGCCCTCCCCTCTATATCTATCTCTAGCTTTCAATAACAGCCATAGTGTTTATGCTGTGGTATTGACTATATGAACTGAGGCCAGTGCTGGTTGCAGTAGTGGGTTAAAGTGCATACAGAATGTGCTTTGAGCAGTCAGGATGGATGAAGCTGACGATGGCTAGGCTATAGGTGGGGATCAAACTGTCTAAACACTTGACTAAACACTAACACTAATAAAAGCATCTCCCCCGCCCCCCAAAAGGTGCAATCAAACTAGGAAACATTTGCTGGTGCTGCATTGCAGCTTGCAAAATAGATGGTCGAGTGTGTGTGAGTTAAGGTCTAGTTTTTGCGCATGCTGGAAATGCAGATTCACAATAAATTTCCTCCACTGGCTGTGAACAACAAAACTCATATGGACCAAGAATGTAACGGAAATGAGCAAGAAAACAGTTTTCAGTTTTATAGATTGTGCTTTTTTCACTCCTCCAATTCTCCTTGGACACATTCGGTCACTGGATATCAAATGTGTTTGAAAACAGGCTGTCAACTCTGAACATATGAGATGCAGACTGGATCTACATTACATCATGCCACTCATGAAAGCCCCCTGTCGTACATGCAACCAGTGTCCCAGGTCCTCTGCAGTGTCCCACACCTGGGCTTCTCCTCAGCTAGTGACCCACATTCAACAGACACTATTGTATGTTCTATCTGTGTTAGTTTCGGAAATAACAAATGCCTGAATAAAATTGGATGAAAAAAAGACAAAATCACAAAATGAAAAAACTATCTTTCAAGAGCCAATGTTGCAATGCAGTCCAGCAGTTAATTGCTCTTGTGAGGGAGAAAAACATAACAACATGTGATAAACAATGGGGTTTGGTTCAGATTCCCTTTTGGATATGTTTCAAAGAACAGAAGTCGTGAGCTCAAATTGTGAGCATGCCTTTAATTTGTTGTTTTTTTCTGACAAAATCCGTGCAGATCATAAAATGATTCAAATTTAGTGAAAACATCTGAGACACCCTCTGATAAGGTTCCGCTTTGGAGTGTAGAGCGTTAAAAGACTGAATTACAGCTTAATTGATTAGTTTTGTGCTACCTTTAGTTCAGCTCTAACGAAAGTCTAGAGATGATATAGAAAAATATTGAATTCCCAAAATGACAACAGAAAGTAGATCCACACACCAAATTTTGTTTAAATTCAATTCAATTCAGTTTTATTTATATAGCGCCATATCATAACAAAGTCTCATTGCACTTTTTTGTATAGAACCGGTCAAGACCGACTCACAGTACTCACTAGGAGACAGTGGCAAGAGAAAACTCCCTTTTAACAGGTAGAAACTTTGAGCAGTATACATGACTGTATACATTATATATATGACTACCCACTACACTCCATTATATTGCCAAACCGGCTTCACTCACTGTGGTCCATCATTATATGCATTAGCATGATCTTCCTCTGATTTGCATGTCCCAGGAGTATGTGGCTGGTCTAACACAGTATCCATTTCTCTCTGAATTGTTGCCTGCAGGCCAGAAAACATTTGAATGGGTATAATGTAGACTTAAAGTCTTTTCATAATCACACGTGGCCAGAAGAATGTTGTATGAAAAGGAAATAGCTACATTACAGCACAATAATGGTGACATTGATATAAAACTACTCAAAGTGTTGACCTAAGTCCAAATACAGACTCTGGATTTTATATAATCTAATTTGAATGTGCCTCAAATAGAGAGCACTGGTTATCAGTTACAGGTTATTTGAGAAATTATGCAGCTTGTACTTAAAATAACGTTAAATATCAATGGATTTACGATTCTCAGTGAGTAATGAGTAATCAAAATAAAGTAAACATTTTTGAACTTACATTAACAGATAGTTTTTTGGTCACTATGAATACATCACTGACATTTTATCACCTTTAAAAGTCACTTGCACACCCACACACGTGTTGTCATTCATTTGGTTATCTGGGCTAATTAGATTTCTGCTCAGGTTGAAGTTGGTTGGAGCGATGCTGAAAAGCACGTAAGGTCACCGAACGTCATCAACCAATGAGAATGATAAAAGTGCAACTTACTCGCCCTAGCAGGTTTCAACAGAATTAATAGCATGCTCTAAGAGATGTCAATCAAGCACAGTCTGTAAAAAACAACAAAGTTATCCGAAAGGTCTTATTAGGGATATTAAGAGAAAACAGACGTGTGGGTCTACCATGAATGTGTAAGGCCTTTAAGTTTATATGGCGAACTTGGTGAACACATCCGGAAGATACAAAGCAACATTTGTATTCATGTTTCTTGTCACCTGGCAAATGTAAGTCCAACTCTCCTATTTGACTCAGTTTTTGGTCTCTACCAGCTCCTGGGGTAAATATCTGGCGCTTTAGCAAAATGCTCAACCATTCACCAGCTAGTCGCTAACTTTATCTGTCTTTGTCAGCAGGTAGTGTACAGTGGGTTTGTAGAAAACAGCTGTCTGCTGCAGCTGTAAAAGACGCAAGACTAGAGGACAGTAAAGTTGCGGACCAGACAGCTAAACAATGAGATTAAACTCTTAAAAAAGCTCTGTAAAGTCTAGGGGAGCTGGAGATTCAGGTGATAATTCTTTGTAGGGTCATCACTTAGAGCAACCTCTTTTTTTTTTCATTGATTATTGCCATTATTATTATTACATTTCCCAACACAGGTTAAATGAGTTTGTTGGGCTATAGACTTTGTACCAGGATTTAGATTTGATAACTACATCTCTTTTCTTCTTTGGGAAAGTTGGTCCTCTTTAAGATGATGGTTCCACAGTTCCAGAGAATAATATGCACGTGAGAATTTTTAAATTGAGTGGTGTTCTCCTTTAAGGACACAGCAGCAGCAGCAGCAGCAGCAGCAGCAGCGGCGGTGGTGGCGGCGGCGGCAGCAGCACAGTAGTAGAACACCATCTGATTGTCATTACCCCTCCCCTCTCCTCCCCCCTGCTTTCTCCTCCTCTTCTCCTCTCGCTTGATACTCTTCTCTCAGCTCAGACGTATTATTCATTAGTCTGATGAAAAACACCCCCCAACCTCGCTCACACACACGAAGCACAAAGACACATATACACTGTCACACACACGCACAGTCCCAACCTAGCTGAACCGCTCTGGCGTGGGTCAGGGACCTGTCAAAACTCGGAAGCAGGTCTGGACCTGATACAGTACAACAGAGCAGGCGTCTAGAGGGGAAGAGAGACTCCAAGGATCTGAGCTATTTATTGTAGTCCTTGGATGGTCGTTTTTAGCCTACACTGAAAGTGATAGAAGGAGTGGAGAGGGGAAGCGTTTCTAGACTTGTTATTGTGCCACTGAGTAGACGCCTGGAGATGGTCGTTACAAAAAGTAATTGTCTGCTTTCCACGACAGTGAGCACAGAGAGAAGGACAACAGAAAGAAGAACAGGAAAAGGTATCTTTAAAAGCAGGAGTGAAAAGGAGACATATGCAGTGGTTGTGAGACAGATGAAGAAACGTAGGATGGAAAGGAAGGAAATGAAGGAGGGAGGGAAAAAAGACAGAGGGGAGAGAGTTGGCGGCGGCCTGCCAACGCTCCAGACTGCATGGTGTATTGCATGGGGAAAATGGTCGGAAGTGCTCGCCCCCCAACTTGCACCCCCTACCACCACCACCAGCCCCAATTTCAGCCTCATTCAGCCTCAGCTCCAGCCACACTCTACTGTGTTTCCCAAGAGAACCAGACTCTACAGCTGGCCTTATTAAACCGAGAGAGGCAGTGAGACCAAAAAAAAAACAGACGGAGAAGGAAAGAGAGGTCACACAACTGGAAGACATCAGTTGAAACTGTGCTCACTCTCTTTTTTCAGGCAGTTTTTTCCGTTCATATCCCGTTTTATGATAGAGTTTCTCACAAACACGCTCGCAGTGCAGTGGGTTCAAACACATAGTAAAAAGCTATTGTTTGATTTGACATCCCTCAGAATGCTGTAAAACAATGAAACAAATGCTGGGAAATTAAAGTCTGTGTGACTTTTATCTCGCTTGTCTGAGTGTGTCTGAAGGCTGTCGTCATACATCTCAGCCCCGCTGCATCAGGGTGTCTCTCCTAGTTTGTTTGAATCTTGCAGTATTTGTGAACACACTGGTGCAATAAAAGAAACTTTGAGGAGTGGAAGTCTCTTTCCAATCCATTATCTGGTATTCATTTGCAATTTGCTTCTTTTCTACTGCAGCGTGTCTGAGTTGCAGTTTAGTCTTGGAGGGTTTTTGTCGCAGATGCTCCCTGCTTTAGAATAACACAATTATGCACATTCTCACCTACACTGAGT
The DNA here is from genome assembly GCA_036024295.1 of Nannoperca obscura. Classification (NCBI taxonomy): domain Eukaryota; kingdom Metazoa; phylum Chordata; class Actinopteri; order Centrarchiformes; family Percichthyidae; genus Nannoperca; species Nannoperca obscura. The sequence goes on from JAVQJL010051000.1 coordinate 44,499, forward strand.
ATTTCCACAAACAGCTACTGGCCACTGATCTCCTCTCTGGGACAACTGAGGGTGAAGTGCATTGTTCAGTATTTTTTATAGTTATTGTCCATGTGGTATGGTTTGCTTATCAACCAGAAGGTCATGGGTTCGACTCCCCCGATCACCTCCTCACCTGTAAGTCGCTTTGGATAAAAGCGTCTGCTAAATGCATAAATGTAAATGTAAATGTTCTGAGGAGGTGCACATAGAACTACAACATACCACCTTAATGCACAAATATAAAATCTTCTTTAGATGTTTTTCCAAACCTGAATATATGATAATTATGTATTAAATATAGTGCTACATCTCATGTGTATCTCACAGTAAATTATGTAAAGTTGATTTTGTGCAAAGTGTACTCGGTCAACAGACCACTCTTCACACTCTCTGTTACGCTCAGCATTTTATTCCAGTGTAAGTGAAAGGTCTGCTTTATGTCAGGGGATATAAAAAGGAAAAGAATTAGACATCATTCGCTTTTCTGCAGCCAATCAGACCCTGAGCTTAACTTAAAACTCTCTTCCCATGACTATTAGGCCTCTGTTTCCTGTGTAATGAACGTTGGAAACAGAAAATTAATGGAGAAACATTTAACAAAGGCATAGGGATTGGCTAGAATTGACTGAGTGCCACTTTGGAAGCACTGCTGGTCACCTGTGAGATATTTGCTTTGTTGCAGTATAAACAATTTTGAAAGCTCTCAGTAGACATTATTGTGAGCCATATCCTTAAGGGAAACTGCTAAAGGCTTTGTTACAACTAAATCAGTTCAATACAGGCAGCTGCTGCTGCTGGCCTATGATGGGGAGTAACTAATATTAAAGAATCTGAACTGCTCAAAATCACTCAGCTCAAAAAAAGCTTCTGAAATCAGAGCAGATCCAGCCTCCTTTTTACTCGCTCTGAGTTATTGATGACATAAAAGCAGCTCCCCAGACTCTGCCGTTAAAGACTCTGGCCAGTAGCAGCTCTGCCTCTTCTGTAACAGAGGAGTGGTGGAGCGGTAGTAGGAGGCTAAAAGAGAAATCAGCTGTGATGTCATCACCGCTAATGAGGTGGCAGGAACAAGTTTGACCACCTGACTCACTCAGCAGCTCACCTCTCTCTGTGTATTTATAACTTCTCCTCTTAAACTCTCCCAATAGCTTTTGCTGCCATCTCTACCCACCACTCATGTGTTTTCCCCGACTGGTTATATGAGCTTAGACAGGCTGTCCTGCTCTGTTGCACCCTGGCTGCTTGACTCTGCTTCAATCATTTCCAGAGGGCAGTTTGAGCTTACTAAGACAAACGCAAAACTAACATGCCTTTTCAGTGTTTAAACCTCTAATCAACAATACAGTCTGGACAAATAACTTATGTTAAAAGGGTCGGTCATAATAAATGGACATCATCTAAAAGGTAACGATACATAAAATAGTATATTATTTTCCAAAGTCTTAAAGCTCTGGTTGGCTCCGCTACGTTCCATGGTGTAATGACTGGCTGCCTCAAATGCCAGCGAGCTCACATCACTGAGAGAGAGAGAGAGAGAGAGAGAGAGAGAGAGAGAGAGAGAGAGAGAAGGGGAAACAAAAAGGGGGGGAGCAGAGAGTGTGACAGAAAGAGACAGGGGTAGGGGGTGGTAAAGAGGCAGGCAGAATCTTGCCTCCAACTACAAAAACCAGAACTAGTTCTTCCAATCAGCTTTGAGAAGATACTGAGAGAGAAACACAGATACAATACCAAGAATAACATGACATTTTGAAACATATCAAAATAAATCCTCATACAGCTTGCATGAAGATGCATGTGTTTTTGACCTGTGGGCGAGGTTTGTATTTATTTTTTGTATGAAATCACAAAGTGGGTCACCAACAGAGAAGAACATCCTATTGACAAATTGTTTCTCACAATTATGATCCTGTAAATATTTAAATGAAGCTTAAAAGAATAGTTTGACATTTTGAAAAATAGGCTTAATGATGTTCGTGCCGAAAGTTAGAGAAGATCAATACATCTCTCATGCCTGTACTCTAAATATGAAGCTAGCCCCAGTACAGTTAGCTTACCTTAGCATAAAGACTGGAAATGGGGGAAACAGCTAGTCTGGCCAAAGGTAACAAAATCCACCTACCAGCACCTCTAAACCTCACTAATTTACATGGTGCATCATGTTTGTTTAATCTGTACAAAAACTGAAATGAAATGTAGGGATTGTGTGCGGGACTATTTCTTTTCCCGCAGCAGTGACTAATTCAATACTTGTTGTCACCGTGAGGTTGCAAGGCAACCGGCGGAGACTACCCTTGTATTTAACAGACAGGCATGATAGTGGTATTGATCTTCTCATCTAACTCTGTTCAAGAAAGTGAATAAGCATATTTCCCAAAATTTCAATCTATTCCTTTAAAAATACAATTTGCCTGTTGTTTTTTGGTGATCACAGCCTGAACATGAATATAAATAAATATTAATTTATGTGCTATATACAGACCTCAAGTCATGTTTTTTCTCAATTTGAACATTTTAATTAATAACAGTTGCAACTTTTCATATTATAACATATGAATAAGCATTTCACACTGTTCAGTCACAGTTCACTTTCCAAAACTGCAAAGTGATTTAGCAATAATTAATACTAACTTCCGAGCACAAACACATATAAGGTGACACCTTTAAGGCTCCACTTGTAGCAGGTACTGGCTTTCTGCTTTTACTGTGTGTACTACATATGCACTAGTTTTGCTGAAAGTAAATGTGCTCAGCACTAAGAAACAAGCTAAAGCTCTTTGTCAACACAGACAGATTTCCAGTGCACTGGTTTTCAGACATCTTTTTAAATATCCAATTTTCTCCAAAGGTTTTACTTGGAGGTGTAATAAAAATAAATCTAAAAGTGCAAAAGCAGTTTTATTGTCAGGTCAAGTCCAAACATTTCATACTTCATACTGCATTTTATGACTGTACTACTGTGGTGCAGAAGTGAAGCAACTTTCACAGACCAGACCTTGAAAAGTGGAAAACAATCCTTCTTTAAAAGTATCTTATTTGTTGCTTATCCTGTTTCAGTGGGTCAAAGGTCAGCATCACCTACACAGTTACACCTGCTGAACTGAAGGGATATTTTTGGCTTGCTTATCCAACCATATACACTGGAACTACATAGACAGTATATTTAGCAGGAAAACAAAGTTTTTTTTGTGTATGCAATTTATTATGTTTCAAAAGAAAGGGGAGACACAGCAGGAGGTGTGAGAGTAAAGATCAGTGGTATGTTGGGAATGGAAGAAGTGAGGCAAAGAGTTCATTTGATGAACTTGTTAAGGGAGGCTGAGAGTTGAAGTGAAAAATGTGTGAAATTAAACCTTTGTGTTAAGTGCGTGTGTATGTGTGTGTTTGATGTTACAGTCTTGTAAAGCAGCAGCTGGAGAGGGCTGTCCCTAGAGAACCACCACAGCCGGCTAGTAAACCACATGCACACACACACACACACACACACACATAGATGCAGTCTTTAATAAAGCTATTCCTTGGGAAACAGAGCAGACCCGGCCAATCTGAGGCTCTTTTAAGGCGAGGGTGACACGGTCACGCTCACATTCATATAGATTCACATTCTCTCAGCCAGAACAAATGACAAAAAACCTCATTATTCTGACTTTCAAACCTTCAAAACAGCAGTTTCCTGATCAGACAATTGAAAAAATATGACAGATAAGTGGCAGATATATTGAAATGAAGGTCTGTCGTGAACTCTTTACTGGTGTGTGCAATTATAAGTATTTTGTCTGCATATGGTTCTACTGTAAAACTGTAAATGTACTGTAAAACTGCCCTGTCCAGATGTGGAGTTAGTAATACAAGCCACAGCAGGGGGGTACACCTAGTGAGTGCTATGAAGTCAGTAGCTCAGTGAAACTCATTAGAAATATGCAGCACCTGGAAGACCCTTTGAAATACCAGACTGAGGTACAGTTTTTTATGTATATTAAGTATTTTGTACTCTTTTGGCTTTGTCTATGCATCAGTGTTGATAAAGCAACCAGGGACATGTAAATAGAATGATAAATAATATGTTTTGCATATAAAAAAAAGCTTTTTGTCTATTTTTTACCTGTTCATGCACTTAAGAAAATAAAAGACAGGTGCAAGAGCTCAGGCAACATGTTTTTATGTTTATGGCAAGTCTCTGTTTAGACAAATATTAGCTACAGACAGACCTCCGAATTAGTCTGCACCACAAGAATCTCACATTTAAAGAAAACTACTGTTCATTGCACATTCATATGTCATCAAATATCTTTTTTTCCCTTTGATTGTAGGAATTATATTGGATGACATCATGCTGCATCTGACCGGGAGCAAACGCTCCTTTTTTAGATCTGTGGATTGTTTCCAGGGAGATGATATAACACAGTCCAGATGAGGATTATCTCATTATCACACACAACGCAGCTGCACAACCACTGTGTATATGAGTAACCGTGTTTATGTGTGTGTGTGTGTGTGTGTGTGTGTGTGTGTGTGTGTGTGTGTGTGTGTGTGTGTGTCTGTGACCATTTAAACTTTACTTGCAGTCAATTACCAGAAAATGACTTGGTGGACCATTTTCTCTCCAAAAAACTAATTATAGGGTTTGGGTTAAGGTTAGGATTGGGGTTGGGACTGCACGAAAGTCCTGGACTGAGCTTGTTCCATGTGGACGATGTGAAACCAGGGGCGTAGCCGGAGTGCTGCCAGGGTGGGACTGGACACCATCCAAATCTGATTGCTGCCCCTCTGTAGTTTGTAGCATATCTTTAAATATTTTGGGCTTCCGCATCAAAAGATGGCATAATTTTGACCTCTCGACTGTTTTGACTTTAACAGTCCAGTCAACAGTGGCCTAAAAGCTATCATAGAGTCCACTCTTCTTTGACACAATTCCAACAACAAAATGCTAAATAATTCACTTCTCAAAGGTGCGATTTCTTGCAAGCATTACACTGTATACAGTTGTGATCAAAAGCTTCTTTCAGGCCTCACAAAACAAACAGGGAGACAGCTGATTAACTGTTTTTCTTGTGGTAGTGATAATGAATTTAAATCATTGACAGCATTTCCTAGAAAATAAAAGAAGAATAGTTACTGAAGCATTTAGTGGGTGTGGTTGTCCATCTTGGCAAATAGCTAAAATGCTATTTGGTAATTCAACAAAAAGTCTGTTTTTCAACCACATTAATTATAACATTTAACTGATTACATTGTTGAGGAATCTGTCTTCAGCAGAAGCATTCTTTTTGCAGCGCTAATGACACGATTTATTCGATTTATTCATGACTGGTATGTTTTGATCCACTTTGAGAAATTTCAGTTTGCAAATCATTTCCTTCATCCTTTATTTATCTTTCAGCAATCTATCTGTAAAACTGAACACGTCCGTAACTTCAAAAGCAAATCATTGCTTTTTTATATCCCAGATCCTGCAGACAAAGGACACAATTTCACCAGAAACGCAACATACTGTGATTAATATTGTATTAATCAGATTTAGCTTTTAAAATTGTCAGGTTTTTAAAAACAAGTGTCTGATGTTATTGGGTCTTGTGGATTCACTTTGTTTAGTCATAGTGTTCAGTGAGGTTTGTTGTCTCTGAATACTGTAAGGCCTTACTATTACACTCTTAACTATTCATCCATCCATTAGCTATATCCGCTTATCCTTGAGGCCAGCTGACATGAGACATTGCAACTTTAAAATTATATTTAACATACCCCTAACAACAATATATATAACCTGGATGTCTTGTACAATCTTCAGATGTAAAACCTAGGATGAAGAGGAGGAGGAGGAGGAGGTAATAGAAGGAGGGTTTCCAACAGTAGCCCAGACTTGACAGTTTCCTTCATATCCAACTTCATTCAGTCCCATACAAGGACTCTGCACATGGTAAAACCATCACAAGCACACACAACACACACACACACACACACACACACAGACTCCCACACACTGCTTCTCTCTCTCTCATACATATACAGAAGACACACATGTTCTCTGTCAGTCTCAACCAGGAAAGAGCTTTTACTCATATTTGAAAACCCAAGAAAAATTTAGAGAGACCGACAGAGAGTAATTTGTCTCTCTGTAGAACGTTTGTGCCACTGAAGGCTGAGATCGAGATTCCCAGCTGGAAATATTTGGACAGTACAAGTGAACACGATGTGCTCTTCTTTTCTTCATGTCCTCAACAGCTCAACACACAATATTGATTTCACTCTCATGTCTGTACGGTAAATGTGAAGCTGACACAAAGTGAGCAGCTGGTTAGCTTAGCATAAAGACTGAAAACAGCTAGCCTAGCTCTGTTCAAAAGTAAAATGAACACAATGAATAACACCCCTCCTGCACCTCTTAGTTCCACCCCCAAGGTGACTGTGATTGATAAACTATTGATAAACTAAATTTCGAACAGACCATAGACTGTATACAAAGATGGACGACATGATAGTTCCCAAAAAGTGAAGCCAAAACAAAACTTGGCTGCAGTAAAGGTCATAAATCCCACCTCCTTCATGTTAGTGGATGGGACATGGACCAAAGCAAAAAGTCAATCCAATACATTTTTCAAAAGATGCTTCATTGTTCTGATAAGTTTGGTTTTAATTCATTATTTGTTGCTAAAAAAAAAAGGGTGTTGTCACATCATGACGCTCAGGCGGGTGTATGAGAGGGAACTTGATACCGCGGCTCCACTGCGGATCACTGCATTACATTACATTACATTTAGGCATTTAGCAGACGCTTTTATCCAAAGCAACTTCCAAATAAAAGCTTTACATAAAGTGCATAGAACCATAATCGAAAACAACAAGATGTCTCATCAGACTTGTAAAGGCTGGTGATGAATCACAAGTGCTATAAGTAAGTACATCGCTGCCAATGGCAGAATCAAAAAGAGTATTAAATCTAGGAACAGGTGATCTTTGTACATTATCAAATACAATACATTCAAACTAAAATACCATTCCACTATAATATCGTACAATTTGCTATACTTTATAGAAACAATGTGTCATTTAAGTGCTGTTGTGTTCCCGGAACAAATTAGTCTTTAGTCTTTTACTGCACAGACTCTGGCTCCAAATGACATCACCAGAGCAAGATGGCTTCATATTTGTACAGTAGGAGGAAGTGGAATTGCGTTGTCCATCTTTATATACAGTCTATGGTACAGATACACATCTGCTAGTCTTTGACCACCAAACACCTAAATTATTAAAACTTTAAGGTTTAAGTAGCAGATTTAAATTCTCTTGATTTTCACAGTTAAAGATACACCGCTGTCTCTTGTTTTGGCCTCAATAGAAGTCTCAAATTGCTTCTCAGCTCACTGTGGATGTTTTGATATCCAAATTCATCTTTAAAATTAGGTGTATTCTTCAGTATTCTCATCAGCTTTAATTTTTAAACAAGAAAATAGTATTAATCAACCTAACATACAGTTAAAACAGAAATGTAGTCTTACACCACTAACCAAAAATGTGTTCTTAACTCATCAGCCTGGTTAACTGAGAACCTGATCTTAGTCAGCTCAGTTGGACGAGGCTCAAATAAAGATGTAATTTTGTCTGCTGCCACTAGACGGGGTGATAGACGGGGGTGGAGGGGGGTTGCAAACTCCTGCCCATAATAACCACCAGACATGACTCATTCAGCGTGGAATACCACAGCAGCCACAGACAGGTCTCTGGCAGACAAGGAGCAGAAATCCGACCCTGCAGCAGAGTTTGTGAATGGGACAGGAATGAACAAAACCAGGGTAGATTTAATAGCGGTCCAATAGGTTTCAAAGATTTAAGAGTTCATCAAGTGTTTGGTTTGGCTTATTTATGAAAGTCAAGTGTCTAAGTGGCTAAATACTGTGTGTTTTATTGATAAGATGTATCAGTTTAAAAAAAGACGAAACTCCTTTCTCTCACACACTTTCTTCATATTTCTCTTATTTAATTCCCCACTGGTTCAATGATTCTCTTGGCAAGAATCCCGTTCATCAAGTCATCATGTAGAGGACAGCACAGGAACAACATATCACCTTGTCAGATATGATTGTAGCTCTGATCATCGTCATTCTTGCCTAGACTTCCCCCGTGGAGAGCACCACTCAATTTGAAGACTAACACATGTTGGATAGTCAAATCATTATTTGCTTATGTGGAGTCCGTCCAGGGCTGGAGGGCCTGGAGAGCCATGAGTCTAATCTGTGGGCATAACATAGAAATAACATATTGTACAACTTAAAGTATGGCAGGGGAGCAAACTGTGAGCGGTCACATTACATGAAAACAGCAGGCAGGAAGTGTTTTGCAACAGCGGAAAATCTTCAGGTCCAGTCTGACCACCAGACGGTCACACTTCATCTGGCCTGGAGCTGCGGTCAGTGGATGGATACCTTCTCTACCGTAAGGGTTGGATACGCTGTCATACATTTGTCTATTGCTGCCTCTCATACTTTTTTCTGTTACTCTTCCTGTTTCTCTCTCCTCTGACACTTATCTTATTTTAAACCTTTCTCCTCTTTTTATTCTTTCTTCCTCCTTATCCCTCTCAACTTCCTCTGCCTCTCATTCTTCATCTCCTGTCTGTCTTTTCTTTCTTTCCTCCTTAGCAACCTTACCTCACTGTGTCTCTTTTTTCCCTGTTTCTCCTACCTTCCCTTTCAAACTTTCTCATTCCTCCCTCTCTCACCCACTTTTTCTCTCTGTTTGTGGTCAGTCACACTTAATCTAGCTCCATCCATCTGTTTCTCTTCATTCGTTTAGTCCAGTCTGTTTTTGATTAAGATTACATCAGGCTTTGACCTATTAGTGTGCCGTGATCCTTTTGAAGTCATTCTGTGGTTACAGGTTAAGCTCAAAGCCCACCACTCTTCTTACTCAACATAATACAGACAGTATTTGGAGGGGAAAGGTTCTTAAAACTTTTCAGCCAAGGACCAAATTTACTTTTTTCCCCCTGGGATCCAGGATCATTAAATCATACGAGCAAATCATCTAGTGGAGACCAACTAAAGGAGGGCCTGCGACCCATTTTGGGTCCCAACCCATGATCCAACCTAGCAATCTGTGAACTGGAATATATTGTTCATTTCACCTCATATCCTGAGGATTTTGATTATATTTTGAAGGTAACTTTCCCAACAATAGAATTTCTGTTCCTTATTAGGGTTGCTGTTTAATGTCAAGTTCAGATTCCCCACAATACACAATGCAGACCTCATAAACAAAATTATGTTTTTTCAGAGGGCGTCCTGAGAGGCTAATGGTAAAGCACATACAACATTCACAGTTTAGACTCTGTTGCATATAATACCTCTCTCTCTTCCCTTGTTTCTTGTCTACATGTATACTGTCCTATCTAATAAAGAAAAAAAATAATTCTCAAAAAATGTGATTTGTTTAGGACATGGATGAGGAACATATTGAGTCTTACCTATTAACCTTTATTAAAACCACAAATGGTTATGTTTTTATGAGCAGACCAACAATTTGCGCATCCAAAAATCTGGATGCAGGATGTCAATCGGATATACAGCCATGTTTCCTATCCTTATATTGCCCCCCTCCATCATTTAGTTTTACTAATAAGTAAAACGTCAGCCTTCATTTACAAATGTAGATCGAGATAGATCATCTCTGAAACCTTAAAGTTAACTCCCCCTTCTTCCCCTGCCTTGGATGCCTCTGAATAGAGATTGACTCAAATGTAAAACTGTACATCATCATTACTCCTGGGTCAAAGCTGGGGTAAGTAGCCAATTGGCCGAGTCGTGATGCTAAACTGACATCTATTGGCCAAGTTGTGGCAGGGTAGGATGTTTAAGTAATTTAGACTCATCAAGCTAAGTGGACACAGTTGACTGAGAGGTCTCGAACCTCCCCACGTCTGGTTGTGGGTAGTTTTCTGTGCCAACAATTCTCAATTAGAGCAGTGGATGAGAGGACATCTGGGCTGCCGAGGATATGTCTGCCTGACTTATGTATATTAATGTGCGCCAACAGGCCTGAATTCATTTTACCAATGAACCATACATGTCTGCCTTTTTAACAATGAATCAATCATGATGGTCAGAGTTTGCACCAATATCCCGACAAGGTCACAATAGAGTGAAGACTGACTCGCTTTTGCAGTGCAATACATTTGATATGAATATTCTGTTTATTGATCAGGACAAATATTTAGTCATCAATATTTTCTATATGAACAATGTGTGAACACAGGGAATTATCACAGGTGTCTCTGCAGTTCCTCTTAGCTTCATGAAGCATTTTAGTGTCTTTCAGCTGATTGTTTTTGTTTTACTGTCCTGCAAATTTACTGTTTTGATTTACTCTCACACTGTCATTAGCATATTTTCCAGTGATAAATCAACTGTATGTTATCTGCTCAGCAACAAACAGAAAACAGGCAAATTAGCAACTAGCTAGTGGAGGATTTAGCATTTAAATTTCCAGGTATTTTTCTCATAAGTTGGTCACAAAATTAATACCAATGTGTTATTTATTTAATGTTAGTATTGTATTTACAACTATTTGGATTTTGAACATTCCTTTAATCCATTATTCATCCATTATATCCGCTTATCCTTGGAGTCACTGGGGCTGTAGCCAATCCCAGCTAACATTGAGCGAGAGGCAGGGTACACCCTGGACTGGTCACTAGTAAATCACAGGGCTGACACATAGTGGCAGACAAACATTCATGCTCACAGTCACACCTACATGCAATTTAGAGTCGTCAATTAATCTAACAGATTGTGGGAGTAGGCTGGAGTATCCAGAGAGAACCCATGCAGGCAATATGCAAACTCTACACAGAAAAGCCACAGCCAATCAAAACGTTCAAACACAGAACCCTCTTGCTGTGAGGTAACAGTGCTTACATGCACCACCATGCTGCCCAACATTGCTTTAAAGGAATACAAATTTATGGAAATGCACTTGCAGGGAGTTATTATGGTTAATGACATTCAGTTAGAAGAGACTATTGTGAAAGTGACATAATCACAAGGATGTCACATTTTCACAAAAACACAAAGTGGGACACCAGACTCATTTCATCAATGACCTTCAAACACAGTTTCTGAGAGAGAAGTGGAAAATAGTGAAAATAGAAACAGTTAAAAGTCCAAAAGATAGAATATAGGAAGGTAGCTGAAGTTACTTCGTCTTCCTTCCTCTTCCCCTTCCACTCCTCCTCCCATCTCCTGCCACCCGATTCTGATCACCGTGCAAGTCTCATCGCTTTAAAAGACCACCTCCTCACTGTCCGGGTTGCACGCATCCGTCAAACCCCGTTCTGTCTGACTCACTGAGGTGAATGAAGATACTTTAAGGGGTGAGTGCTTCACATTTTATCAGCTGGTTGGTTTTTATTCTGATAAATGTTTTGTTCACCCCTCCGTCCCCCTGTGCTTTTCTCCTTCTCTGGTGACATTATAGAACTCGTGTCAGCGGAGATGTTGGCAGGTGCATTAGTTCTGGGCACCATCCTTACAGCTTTACCAGGTAAGAGAAAACACAAAAATACATCTGAAATTTAAACTTATTTTTCATCAAGAGGTGTTTAACTGAGTACTAATACTAATATATTCTTATTACTTAAGGTGATGAGAAATGTGCTGGCAGTCTCTTTAATTGTCAGATATTTGCACTGTATTACAGATATTTCATAAATGTGTCACACATACTGTAAAACAACAGTTAAAAAATGAATGACTGACTTATTGGATCCATTATGCACATAAGGTCCTGCAGCCAGGTGCCCTTGCCTTTACGATCAGGTTATTTATAAGTATTGATTGCCTTTTGTGCAAGGTAGTCAGCCAGGCAGGCAGTTAGCAGCACAGGATGACACCACAGCTGCACATCAAGGCTCAGTCTCACTACTTCAGTTTTATGAGTCACTCTCTGAGCTCATCAGAGCTGTGGTTTGACAAGTTTTTCTCTGAGGAGCCACACTGAATGAAAACTTTTACTTGTGGGCAGTTGAAATTTACACATCTTTCAGTCTTCAAGTATGTACTCCCTAAATCTGTGGTTCTCTATTTTGTATGGCAAGCAATTTGTGGGTATGGCAGTCAGTAGATATGGATGTTTATTTGTTTGGAGCCCTGAACTGGTCCTTGATACAAACATGAGAACAAATGGTGAAAAGTGTCAAAAGACAGATGCTGTCCATCTATCAGCGTGGTTGGCTTTGCATGCATTTTTAGGTGGAACATAGCAAATGTTTGGTTTTAGTTTGTTTCTTTTTAACTGTGCATGTGTGTATGTGCTTGCTGCATTTGTGTCATTTGCTGTTCATGATTTTGCATGTGTGTCTTTAACTTGTCCTGCAGGTATCCAGAGCAGGTGGAGTGTGTCATTTTCTAGGAGGGAGATCTGTGTGTGGGCAGGAACAACTGTCACTCTGCCCTGCCGTTATGACTACCCATCAGGTATCAAATCCCTGTTTATAACTTCTCTGTGCTTTTTTGTCCTTCATTCCTTGTATTAAAAATCTAGTTTATATTTTCAAATATCTATAATGCTCTGTGTGCTACAACTTCCAAGCAATTACAGTGAATTCAAAAACCTAAAGCCTTATAAATCGTCATCAACGCAGTGTTCTTTGCATAAATAACTATGATTTTTTATGTGTTTCTGTCACAAGGGTCGCGTGCAAGGCAGCAGGGGAAAGACCCAAATACTGAGCACAGATGCGGAGCTGTGGCAATTCAGTGATCTATTTACGTTAAGATTAAGTTAAGATACACAGGCTTACTGGTATGAGTCTCACTCCCTGTCTCAAACAGGAGTAAACAGGGAAAGGGGCAGGCAGGCAGACTGACAGGCAGGCAGGCAGGTACAGGTAAGAGTACAGATAGCACAGGCTAGACCAGAAAACATTGGCAACTAAGTAACATGGCATCTAAAATAGTAGTGGCTGATGACTGAAGTGAGAACAGGAGAGCAGGTAAATGAGGAAGTCTGGTAGAAAAGTCTGAGGGCATCTGGTGGATGGCTTTTGGAGGGCAGGTCTGGGGAGTTAGAAGAAAGTACCTGGCATGGGAGAAGTTCACAGGGGCTGGACACAGGGACAGATAGAAAGAGTAATGCAGAGGGATGGGAATGAAAGGAAGGGACTGAGAGGAAAACTGTGACAGTTTGAATGAGTTTGAATGTAGAGTAATGCTGTGATTTTCACAGGTCACACTGTGAAGCGGGTCATGTGGTTCCGCGTGTCCGCAGAAGGTCGCAGGGAGTTCACTCACCACACTGACCCGAACCAGATCAGCCTGTCGTATCGTGGACGTACCCGGTAGGAGAAACATGCAGTAGTTTTTGAAAGCTTACGTACTGTAAATGTAGAATAATGCATACGTGTATGACAAATGAATCATGGGTTGCAGCTATATCGGGGGCAGCTATTCCAGCTGTTCAGTTCAGATTCGGGTTGTGAAGCTGAGTGATGCAGGCCAATATCACTTCAGGTTTGAGACGGACCAGCCACTGGGGAGATGGACGTCCCCTAACACCATAACTCTCGATGTAACAGGCAGGTTCATGCAATCTAAAACTGCTGACTCAGCTATGACAAAGATATTTTAGCTCTCAACTGTTCTGAGCTGGACTCGTGCCGCCAGAATTTTATTGCATGTGTGAATGTCTGTGTGTGTGTTTCAGACCTCCAGGTCCAGGTGCATCCAGCAAGGCCCGCCAACATGTTTGGCTTCGGAGAGACTGTGTTTGTAGGCTGCCAGGCCAGAGGATGTGCTGCTCCAGGAAGGAGCCTTGCACTTTACAGGTTTGTTACTGTACATGTGAGTGTGTACCCACACAATGGTTCAGAGCATATATTGTAGTTAATATTTCAAAATCATACTGTCTGTTAGACTATAGATATGTCATGATGCTCTGCACACAGAAACGGACTAAACCTCGGATCCTATGAGAAATGGATGATTGTCAACCGGTTTGACCAGCAGCATGCTGGAACTTATGCCTGTCGACCAATCCCACCACAGAATGTCCAGTCACCGTCCGTCCCCCTTGCTCTGGGATGTGAGTAGTCTCAATCAGCCATCAGTCCAATCAACACAGGAAGTTTTCACAAAACCTGCTCACATCAAAACAGGCTTTCAGAGGGTGCGTCTGTATGGAGCTAAATTAAGGTCATAATTTTTGTTCATTCGAAAAATAAATCTGAATCTGAAAGTTTAAGTTTTGATGTCTGTGTTGATGTCTTATGATGTGTTATCTGTGTTGTGTAAGCTGTGTGCGACTTAGTAAGCTAAAAGCACAACGCCAGTTAACGCTAGCCCTGTGCGTAACTTCCACCTAAAACCCCATTTCCTCCTCCATGTGTAGCCCCATGTTACAAAAATGGCACATCCACATTATTTAGACTTATTTGCCAGAGAACCTGTTCTAAAACAGGTAACTTACGGACTTGCGCACCGGAGCCAGCAGGTTGACCTGGCGGAGCGGACGCCATCCTATTATGCTGCGTTCACAGACGCTATGTGAAAGTGGGAAAAATCTGAATTAAAAGTGTGGTTGTTCAAATGCACAATCTGG
>JAVQJL010051008.1:0-11944 GCA_036024295.1 Nannoperca obscura
TCTGCTACGCTCTGGAAAACCCTAGACGGGGCGTAACATAACATACACTATATGGACAAAAGTATTGGGCCACTCCTCTTAATCACTGAATTCAGGTTTTATTCAGTCCCATTGCCATCGGTGCATAAAATCAAGCACCCAGTCCTGCAGTCTGCCTTAACAAACATTTGTGAAAGAATGGGTCGTTCTAAAGAGCTCACTGAACTCGAACGTGATACTGTAACAGGATGCCACTGTAGCAACAAGGCGGTTGATGAAATTTCTACTCTCTTAGATATTCCACGATCAACTGTAAGTGGTATTATTACAAAGTGGAGACGTTTAGGAACCACAGCAACTGAAAGTGGCAGACCACGTAAATTCAAAACACAGAAACACAGTATGCAGCTGAGACATGGTGGATCAGTTTAAATCTCAGAGATAAGATGTGATGTCCCTCCACTACAGTTTAGAGATTTGACAATTGATGCTAAAGAACACGCTGCTGTTCTGGTAGCTCCTGGAAATCCACTCACTTATAAACACACTTTATGTTGGGGTTTAATATTATTGGTGCATGAATACACTTAAGATTCTGTGTAACACAGTAAAAATGTACTTTTGCGTTAACTTCCACCACAGGTTGGAGAATTATTGGTTTGCTAATTCGACATATTTCATAAATGGCTTAACATCATGGACAACTATTGCTCTGGTGGAGGTGAGGAACCGGTCAGACACCGGCAAAGCCAACCAATCACCCCAGACCACCATGCTGCCAGTTGTGAGGTAAGGCTACTCCCTTTTTCTGTCCTCTTCAGATCCTAAACTCCTTCATGCCACGTTTTGCATGATGTTATTTCTGAGCGAGGCAAAGTAACTTCCTGGAGACTCGATTTTTGTATGAATTAAACAAACGCAATGAAACATTTTAAGTAGTGAGCTTTAGATGTGTTGGCAGGCTGATTCTGTTTCCAGGGAAAGGCTAACTGTTCCAGTCTTTATGTTAAACTAAGCTAGCTTCATATTTGACAGACAGATATTCAGAGTGGTATCGATCTTCTCATCTAACATAAACATAAGATAAAAATAGTTTGTTTGGATGGCTGGCTTCAGTGGAAACAAACAAGGAAATGGATAAAACACGAAAAGTGTCATCAGTGATCTGATCATTATGCAATGCTGCTGAAGAATCTAAAGAATGAAAAGTATGTTGTTCCTGGTGGAAGACTTTGAAACAGCATGAAACAACTGCTAAAGCTGTTCGTGTATCTCTCTCTGAAGAGTTCCTTCAAACTGTCAGAGAGACTTCACCCTGTTGGCGTTTGACCCTGACGGAGACGAGGTGAAATGCAGATACGGTAACGTGACGCTGTCAGAGTGTAACCCCTGCACGCCGCCGGCTGTTCTCAACCTCTCATCAGTGAGTAGCTCTTCGGCGTGTTCTAGTGAGAAAAGTGACCCCAAAACATTGTTTTCAAGAGTGCACAGTAGCATTTAATATAATGCCATAACTTCAGGAAGCCAAGAGCAGCTGTGTTTCCTCCTCAGAAGATGAATTGGCTTTAATCTCTATTGGATGAACTGTCATGAAATTTGGTTCAGACATTCATGTCCCCATCAGGATGAACTGTAAGACTTTTGATGATCCCATCGTTTTATTAAGTGGCGCCATCATCAGGTCAAATATGTATTATGTATATATTGCGTTTAATTAGCAAGCCAGGGTGTGATAGAAAAGCCAGTTTGTGTGCCTACGTAGAAAACAATAGCTGAAATACCAGAGGATAATGTTGATCTTGTTGATCTTCCTTTTGCAGCCTTGCACTCTGTCATTCAGCCCCACCACTGCTGTGGGTCTATACTTTGTACCGCTGATGGTGGAGGACTTCCCCAGAGAGACTATCATCCTGACTCAAACTGACGGAGAGCAGACGACAGTTACTACCAACACCGCTCTCAGCAGACTACCTGTGCAGTTTGCTTTACAAGGTCTGATTTCATGTTTTGACAGGCTGTGCTTATTGCCACGCTTAAACTAAACTTTACTTTGAAGGTGATTGGAGACCAATCAGTTACATAAGTTAGCTGCTAACAGGCACGAAACGTGTTTTTCTTTCCTGTTCCAGTGGATCCTGTGGTGCCATCCTGCACAGAAGGACTCTATCTGCCCATGTTTCTGCCTCCAACACCAGCCAACGGAGCTCAGTTTTACATCCCTGTCAGTCAGACCCTGGAAATCAGCATCACCGCGCAGGCAAATATCTCCACGTAGGTCAAAAGAAAATGGATATTAACACGTGTTACTGAATGTTCTCTGTAGAAACTCTGACATAGTAACATATACCTGGCTTTTTTGGCCACTTGGTAGTGGAAACCAGCTGTAAGCACAACACTGACAATGCTATCCCCTTTAAAGGTTTAAGACGAGCTCATTAGCACCTGGTTGACTTTTCCAGTGTAAATCCGGACAGGAAACTTACTACATCTGGAAGCAGAGACTGTTCTTTAAAAAGTTTTTTTAACTTGACACAATTCTGTTTATGTTTGTTAAAGGATCTCTCAGCTGCTGTACAGCGGGCCGCACGACATACACGTGAATATTTTAGGAACAGGACAGTTCACCCTGAGTTGGACCCCGTCCGACTACGAAGATGGAGAAAGCGTCCCCATCTGCTTTGTCGCCAAAGCATTTTACAAGTCAGTCTTCACATGGAAATAGACAAAATAAACTAAAAGGTTTCCTAAAATACCCCAAACCAGAACGAGTAAATGTTAATTTTGTGACTAAGCTCCTCATTAATTCCCTCAGTTCAGTGGAGTATCAGTCTGAGCTGCGATGCATCGTTGTGAGCGTTGTAGGCGGAATCGGTGAGCAGAACTTAAATTCTGTGTATTCATGTTTCCAATTCCATTGCTATAGATAGAAAGGTACAAGTCCTGCCCACCTGTTTTTCATTTTGACTTCTGTTAGCAGAATCATCGCCAACTGCACAACCTCCAACTACAGCTCCAGCTCCTACAGAAGCATCCAATAAGTGTACGACCACCATTTCCCCTCCACAGCTACATCACAGTTTAACCCCCGTATGTGTTGTGTCTTCTGGCCTGCATTGTAACGTTGAGTCACTGTGTTTCTAGATGTCATCGCTGCGAATGTGAGGATTTCCTCTACGACTCCGCTGTCCGACGACTACATCAGGACCACTCTCATTCAACAGGTCAGTTTGCGTTGAGTCACACACCGGCCAAATAAAGCCAGTGAATGTGCATTGGATGGTTTTGTGCATCAAGTTTAAGTTTATTGAACTTTCCACCAGTGATCATTTCTCAGTACCAACGTGTGTTTCCTCCTCCAGTTGAAAGATAAACTGGTGAGTGCAGGGATACCATTAGACACAGTTCTGACCTTCCTGAAGGAATATCAGCTGAACGTTTCACCCACAGCGACACCTGCTGGCCCAGTGTGAGACTGCTGGAGCCACAGCACCAACGTTGATTTCATGACCATTTAAAAATCATCAAGCTTCATGTTTATGGATCCATTTTGGGGAGAAACAAATGGAAAAGTGAAGATTTAATCGGATTTAAGGCTTATTTGCAGACGTTTCCTGATGACCAACATATTATGAATTCTTTAAACAAATCCAAACACAAGGTCCATTTAGTGGCTGTTCTGGAGCTTTCGATCACATCACATGATCTGATCTTCATCAACAGATGGGGTTGACCAAGTTTACATAGACTTTGTTTACACAATGCTTAAATAGTTACTAGTGTTACAACGATGTGCGTATAAAAGAAGGATTTGGATGCTAAATCGTCATGTACGGATCTTTAAATCCTTTGTTATCTAACTGTTTGTGTTGGTTATCAGTCGAGGAAGCCTCAACAAAGCCTCCAGTCATTTATATACTGTTCTTCATGATAATGAATTAATGCAGATGAAACTCCTCAAGAAGATAATCAGTTGTTGTTGTGAACTGTGGTTTAGGTTTGAAACCCTGGTGTGTGTTCTTGTGTTTGGTTGATTTCCTGTCCTCGTCTTGCTGCCCTCCTTTTTTAATGATGATCACCTGTGTCTCGTTTCGCACCGGTTTCCGTTCTCCTCGTTTGTCTGTTGCCTATTTATTCAGGTTTTCTTCCTCTGTTCAGTGTTGGGTCATTGCATTTGTATGTTTGCATGGTTCTCTGTTTTTGGTTTATGGCCTTTGTTGTTAAAATAAATCCTTCGTTTGCTGGAACTGCCTGTCTGCATGTGGGTTCTGTTCCTGCCGCCTCGTGGCTAATCGTAACAGTTGATCACCACTCTTTAAACTGTCCAGGTCGACCTGTGTTTTAGCTTCTTGAGATTAGTAAAGGGTTAATTTATGTTGACAAGTTAAGGGGGGAAAAAAGTATTTCTTCATAAATTTAAAGAACTAATCTAAAATAAAGGTAAAACATGAAGTGCTTTATGAAGTCATTGGTGGATCTGAGCCTGAGGCTTTGGGACCCCTCTAATCTAGATATAGTTCGAAGCTGATAAATAATATCAGATGTGTTTGAAGGTGTTGGGAGAAGTTAAGGACGCTGTTGTTCTGGTCCTGATACACCAACCCCCAAAAGACTAGAACTGTAAAATCCTGAGGTTGTAATGGCAAGCTACTAAAACCTTGAGACTGTAAACACATAAAAACACAAATACAGTTGTTGCTGCTGTCTTTAAATGGTAAAGATGTCACTTGCGTTTGTTGTCATCCTGTTGTTTTGAACCCACAAACATATTCATTAAGAAGGAAACATTAGGAGCCGGTGAAGTTTAAAAGACATCTGTTTTACTTCCAGTTGAACGAGCCAGAGCAGCGTGTCATTAGGAATAAATACACAGGTCACCGTTTCAGGAGAGCAACAATAAATAAAACCTCAGTTGGTTGTGAACTTCGTCATCATGAAGCCACATGATATTAAACTCTTGGTTGGTTTTGTTTGCAGGGAGAGAAACAAACTTTTTCTTTTGAGCCAACCAGCCAACAAACAAACAGAGTTTAAACCAGCTGAAGAAATTCCTCTGGGGGCAAAGTGCAAAACATGGAGAATGATCTAAATGTAAATGATCCTTTATTGACCTCAGTGGTTTAATACAATCTGGGAAAAGTGACCGGCCTCTTGATTCACTTGACTATGGAGCTTGTAATTGGTTTTCACCATTTGAAGCTTAGATTTGGTTATTTTTCCTGACGGAAGTGCTCGTCACTCATGATCTGTTTAAGGACCATCGGAAATTTGAAAACCTGATGAATATTTCTATTTTTGCAGTTTCTGGCTATGATAAAAAACAAAAACATGACTTTAAAAACCCGCCGGCAGGTTGGGGGTTTACAGTGTAAGTATTTAAAGCAGTATTTCAGATAGTGGAATATTACTCCACTTTTTCTGTTTACCCATAAAAGTCAATAAAGTTCCAGGTTTTTGAATCGCCAAAAACAGGCTAGCAGAGCTGAATGTTAAATGCTCGTGTGTTTGGCTGGCGGTCAACTGTTAATTTCAGGCTCTCTTTGTCTGTATAAACATTCCTTCCCGCTGTCTGGTAAAACAGCAAAAGAGGTGCGCTTGTTTTGATTCAGGTAACAGAAAGCGAGAGTCAGTTTGTTGAACGGATGTGGATGAACCGAAACAAGCGCACCTCGTTGATCTACATTGATACAAAAAACAAACAAACAAACAAACAAGCCAGTACCCTGATAGTTAACAGACACCCTGGACAAGAAAATAAACCATTTACAGTTGGAAATGGAAAAGGTGAGGTGCACTTGATTTCAATTGTAAGATTCAGAGATTAATTAAAAGACACCTCAAGAGTTTTGCAAATAAATCCGAAAAACAACAACATTTAAAACCCTTGTTTGTTTTTTTCAGTAACTTTCCCTTTATGAGAATTGCACATCATCGGTATAAAATACAAACTTTCCTATGTACAGCTAACTAAACCCAACCTGGGCGAGCATGTTTAGTTTAGATGTAAGTGTACCTGAGAGCGGTTACCAGTGGTTATGAGAAACATCTTCCCTCCGGCCTCCTCTGCTGTCAAATTTAAACACTGTTAACCCTTGTGCTACCCTGTGGAGGAGACACTGGGTAAAAACAATGGGCCACTGGGAAAATTTGACCCTGAAGGTAGCACAAGGGTTAAAACCAGCAGGAATAAGGCATCTTTCAGCTTGGGAGGGCGGCTGCATTCATTGCCATCATGGGGTATGATTTTGGGCGCGCTCAAGGAAAACATGCATTCACAAAATAACCAGAACAGTCTCCATAATGAGACGATACAAAACTAATGTAATCTGCACTTCCTGGTGTCCCTGAAGGTAACCTAAAGGGATGTTTTTTGGTTATTTTCAAAGCTCTGGAACTTTTCCTGCTATTAAGGCCGACATTACAGGAATATAGTGAATTTCTCTGACTGTTTGGAGTGAAGAGTAAAGAGCGTAAAGACTTTTGGTTTGTTGGTAAAAATGTATATAAAGCGTAAACATTCGTGAAATGTCACAGTAAACTGCAATTCTTGGTTTTCTTCATTTAACAAATAATTCGTCAAGTTGAGAAACACGCATCTTCACTTTCTTGCAGATAGTTCGATTAGAAGATGGATACCACTCTTCTATGCTACTGAACCAGGCGGTTAGCGTAGCTTAGCATAAAGACTGGAAACACCTAAATCCGCCAACAAGCCCCTCTAAAGCTCCCTAATTAACGTGTTACATCTTGTTTGTTTAATCAGTACAAAAACAGGGGAGTCTCTTCTGGTTGTCTGACAACTGGTTTCCAGTCTCAATGCTATGCTAAGCTAAGCTAATTGGCTGTAGCTTACATATTTACTTGTGTGGTATCAATCTTCTCAGCTAACTCTCAGCACGAAAGCAAATAACATACGAGTGAGCCGATGTGTCGACCTGTTTTTCGTGAAACTAAACCACCTGAGAATAAAAACATTATGGATTCCAGACCACAGGTGGGACAACAGGTGGCTGTTTGGTGCCTTACAGCGACCGGCAGTGGAGGCAACGTGAACAGGGAAGGCTACGTGGGTTGTGTTCGAAGACGTAATGTATTAAAGCACCAATGGTCATATCCACAATATAACCAAGTCATAAATATCTTGGGTTTTGTCAATACTGACCAGCTGAATATTTAGTTAAACCCATCAAAAGTTAATAAAGTAATGCAACCAAAGTCAAAACCACATCAGTTTTGTCTTGATATTGTACAAAAACCCTGTAACACAGCACCAGCAGAGCCCGATGTACTGAACACAACCGTTTCTCATAACCGCTGCCAACACCTCTCACTTACTTTGTCCAAGAGACTTGCAGATACTCTTGATTTTATGCTGTTAAACCTGATTTAAAATATAGTCATTATCAGTAACTGGATACTAGTAGAATAATAGAAAAGGCAGATCACTCCACGTGATTTAAGTCACATGATTCAATTTCAGAGAAACATCAACTGGCAGTAACGTCTGAGCACTGCTGTGAATACTTTGTTAAATCCACTGAAGCACTTGTAATAAAGTTCCCGTGTGTGTGTGTGTGTGTGAAACTGGTGTTCAACTCCAGTCAAACACATCATTAGAAGAATAACTACGTATGCACATACAGGAAAACAGGCGGAGGGGTGAAGTTGCCTTTCAGTCTGCCTAAAATCTAACTGATGTCCGTTTCCATCCCAGAATACTGCCAGTAGCTCTTCTCAATACAGTTTGTTGAGGGGAAATGTTTTTTTGAAGGATCCATGTGACGTCTCTGCAAGTTCTTTTAGTGGTTAAGTTTGGTTTTCCTTTTCTAAAGACATCTCTAAAACTAAGCTGCAACTAGCTGAACTAACTTATTTTCATTGTTTTTATCAATCGGTCGTATAAATGCTGTCAAAATGTTCTCAAATTGCTTGTTTTATTCGACCAAAGAGTCCAAAATCCAAGGAAAAACATCAAATTCTCACATTTCGGAGGCTGAATATTTGTCGTGCTTTGCCAGGAAAGTTGACTGTTCTGCTCTAACTTGACTGTTTCAGTTTTAATTTGGAGTTTGTGGATCCTCTTTGTTCACATTTAGACGCTTTATTGATGAGACGACTGCAGCTTCATTAAGTTTTTAGCTTTTACTGTACGTAGTGTATGTAAAGACTTACGTCATGAAGTCACAGATGTGACGTAACTTTGTGACTTTTCGACTTTCGTTGGCAACACTGGCTCTACTACTTCCCTGAATGTGTGTCCGACTATAAAGGAAGGCAACAGGTGAGTTAGCGACACCACTAGCGGTATGGAGGACAGCTAATGCTAGCGTAGCTACGTGTCAAAACAAGCTTTCAAAATTGAGGTCTGGAGGTGTTTTTGTCAGGAAATGTCGATAAAGAGGCCATGCAGAGCGGAAGAAAGACGGCGAAACATTAAACCTCACCTTTTCTTTCAGCGCTAGACGCACATTATTATTCATTATTTTTCCTACAACCGGAACAAACCATGAAACTCACGAGTAATGAAAGGCAGCTTCACGCCCTCACGTGAACAAACACACAGGTATTGGTAGAGTTAACTCCACGGAATCGTTATAAATAAATAAATGAATGATTGTCCCTTCACTGAGATTAAGCAGAATACTAAGTGTGTGTGTGTGTGTGTGTGTAGTAGTAGTAGTGTAAATATGTAAGTGTAACAGTTTAGTTAGTTAGCATCAGAATAAACCGAATGAGGAATAAAACTAACTAAAAAGGAATATTCTCCATTTCCTGAGGGCTTATGAACCCCGAGACATCTTATTTGTTCCTTTTATATCTATTATTTTAATTATTACACCAGTTTAGTGGTTTTAATTATTTCACAGGGTGTAATGGGGGACAGGCAGCTAGCTTATTTTTGATTTTGTTCATAAAATGTAAGAATGTAAAATTGAAATCCATGATATTGTTTATGAATGTGTGATTTGGGACATTGAATAGTGTTGTTGACTGATATCTTGAGCTCGAGTGGTTGATTTGAGAATGAAAAATAAATAAATAATAGAAAAATCTTCCTTGACCTTGACGTAACTCAGCAACAAAAAAAGAGCCAATTAGAGATGCATTAATGCACTGTGTGGCCAAAAGTATGTGGACGTTTTGTCAGGGGTTGTTCTTTGTGATTTGGGGCCAATCTGAGCTAGCTAGCTAGCTAACACATAGGCAGCAGGCTACATGCAAGATAACTCCTTTAGTTACGAGCATTGCATCAATATGTAGAAGTAGAGAAACGGGGATCTGATAGTTTTGACTATCGAGTCATGCTGGATCAGATGGTGTTTATCAGTCAATGTGAAGCTACATGTCATGTGCAAACGCCACGTTAGCTTCTTTTAGCTTTTCTGCATGTTTTTTTTTATGTAATGCTTATTCAGGGTGCTCACAGAAAGCTACGATGCCCTCTGAGCAGAGGAGACTACAACAGAGAGACTCATGGGTTATAATTATAGCAGCAGATTAATGCCCACAGTTTTGGAATGGGATGATCAACTATCACACGTGGGTGAAAGTTCAGGTGTCCACATACTTTTGGCCTTATGGTGTACCCATTTAAAAATCATAAATAATCATCTATTAAAAAACACACTTCAGCAACAAACTAGTTTTAGGGCAAAGTTAGTGTTCACGCAGCCAAACAACCAAAATTGTGTTTTCATTCCGGGGCTGGAGGTGTAAACAGGAAGTTTTAGGAAGGTTTGTGCACTAAAACATCACCATCATATAAAAACACTGCACGGGGTTGGACTGTGACATGTGGGTGGATGTGGCTCCAACGTTATTGACATTTTCATCACTGACTTACTGTCAGTCCACAAGGAGCCGATTCTTCCACACAAGTCCAAATAGTTTAAGATCGCTGGTAGTAAGAAGTAGTAAACGACAGATCGACACAAAAAGTGACATTCATGCATTCATTCATGTAATATACACACACACACACGCACAATCTCTCTTCATTCGTCCTGGTCTCGGACTTCCTCCTCCTTCCTCTTCACCTCTCAGGTCCAAAGATAAGACATCGTAGTTAGGCAGAAAATTCACTCTCTCACACACACAAAAAACCTTTCTCGACATCCTTTGATCGCCCTCTCTTACTCTCACAGGTCAAAGGTCAGACGTCGTAGTCGGGCAGGGCGGAGTAGCTGATGCCGCCAACTGCCGGAGGGCTGGAGTGGAGAGGAAGAAGCCAGCAGAAGACCGAACCTGGAGAGAAAAGCAGGACTATTTCAGTCAGTTCTTTAAGGACGTGATGAAAACGAGTCATTATCATTAAACGGAACATTTCAAATCGCAGATGATTAACAAAGAAACCCACCTCTTCCGAAAACCTCCCGCAGCAGAGCGAGCTTCGGCTTGCGGGTGTGTGGGTGAGGCAGCTGAGAGGAGGAGGAGGACGATGAAGATGAGGTGGCTCTGTCCTTAATCATCAGCCTGTTCTTCATCTGCTCTATGGGAGTCTCGTCTGAGATTATGGAGACCAACTGGAGGGAGACACAGAGACAGAAGAAAGTATAAATATATTATATATAAATTATTATTTTATTATAAATCATGTATAATGTAATTATATATATTATATATATATATATTAATATATTATTGGTCTACTTCTACCTCAATTTGAGTTCCTACATTTCCCAAAGGGCCTTTTTGACATATGTGTTGTTAAACTGTATGTTGTCAAAATAATGTAATTATATAATACAGTATATTATAAATATATAAAATATTTAAATCATTAAAAGCAGCAAACCTCACAATTGTGAAGCTGGAACCATGAAATACTAAAATGTTCATCTTCATTTGTAAAGTAGCTACTAACTAAAGCTACAAGACAAATGTGGTGGAGTTAAAAGTGAGTGTGAGTGTGAGTGTGTGTGTGTGTGTGTGTGTGTGTGTGTGTGTGTGTGTGTGTACCTGATCGTAGAAGATAACCATGACAAACACGCCAAACAGCACCGACTCCACCAGGAGGATGATGTAGTGAGCGCTGAGAGAGTAAAGTAATAGAAACTAGCTAAGTAACTCAGTAACCACATCAATGACAAAACTACGCAGAAATAAAGTCACGCCGTCACAACCCCCCTGTTGACTCACACTATCAGGTGCTTGCTCGGCGTCTCCTCTCCTTCCTTCTCGGCGTCGCCTTCCCTCTCGTTCCTTATCCGCCACACCCAGGCCGTCACCACCAGCACCATGGAGTACAGGCTGGCCATGCCTGCACACAAAGGCAGGATCACAATTACAGCGTCTACAGCGTCAACAACGGCATCAACAGCAAATATAGTATCAACAGCGTCTACAGCGTCTACAGCATCTACAGCATCTACAGCGTCTACAACAGCATGTACAGCGTCTACAGCATCTACAGCATCTACAGCGTCTACAGCATCTACAGCGTCTACAGCAAATATAGTATCAACAGCGTCTACAGCATCTACAGCATCTACAGCATCTACAGCGTCTACAGCAAATATAGTATCAACAGCGTCTACAGCATCTACAGCATCTACAGCATCTACAGCGTCTACAGCGTCTACAGCGTCTACAGCATCTACAGCATCTACAACAGCATCTACAGCGTCTACAACAGCATCTACAGCGTCTACAGTGTCTACAGCATCTACAGCATCTACAGCGTCTACAGCGTCTACAACAGCATCTACAGCGTCTACAGCATCTACAGCGTCTACAGCGTCTACAGCGTCTACAGCGTCTACAACAGCATCTACAGCATCTACAGCATCTACAGCGTCTACAGCGTCTACAACAGCATCTACAGCATCTACAGCATCTACAGCGTCTACAACAGCATGTACAGCATCTACAGCGTCTACAGCGTCTACAACAGCATCTACAGCGTCTACAGCGTCTACAGCGTCTACAACAGCATCTACAGCATCTACAGCGTCTACAGCGTCTACAG
>JAVQJL010051018.1:0-28485 GCA_036024295.1 Nannoperca obscura
ACACACACACACACACACACCCACACACACACACACACACACACACACACACACACACACACGTCTCACCAGGTTCATGGTGATGATCTCCTCATAAGCCAGAGAGGATTCTCCAGCAATCATTCCAGACCCTTTTAGATTCTCCACACCCAGCCCTTCATCTTTTCCTATGATGTCAGTGATCTTGTACCTGTATGAGAACACATTTCAGTGAAAACTGGGCATGACCTCCAATAGCTTTCTCTTCCATTGTCAACTCTGTTCTATTCTCGTGGGCTTTAAATCATGGAGTCATGCGTACTTGACTGATAACCACCACACCGTGCAGATTCAATTCCTCAAGTGCAAAGTTGAGTACTAAAATGTTTAAATAAAAAGATGTACCTCGATTCTCCCTCATCCTCCACATGTTCGCAATGCACAGAGTTGAGGGCTGAAACTTTCTTGTAATCCTGAGGTGTGAGGTAAAGATACTTGAAACCCTGCCGGGGAATATAGAAATGACTGCTTAGTTATGATAGACAATGATACAAATAAAAAAAAGAAAGAAAGAAAATAAAAAGGTAGAGCAGGGAAGTTTCAGAAATCAGATATAATAAACAAACATAATACATACGGCATGTACACACACAAATAAATAAACATAAGAGCGACCAAGCAGATGTCTGAAGTAATGACATTCATTATGAGAAAATTACATTTAGGGATTACTAGTAAAAGTAGGAATTTACTTACAAAATAATATTTTTGAGGATATTTGTGTTTCTGAAATACTTGGATTGGTGGATTTTGGATAACAAAATGTAAAACCGTTACAAAGATTGTAAGGGCTGCTGTCTGACCTTATAGGGGTCCACTGGATCTTGCCAGGCCACGTGAAACATGTGTCTGATTTCCTCTGCAAGCCCGATGCGGGCGCCACTGTTTGCTGCAATGTAGATTCGAGGGATGCCGCTCTCTCGGGCCATCTCTGAGGCCCGCAGGAACAACACATCCTCCTGGGGCCCAAAGGAGCCTATCTTGTGTGTGATGTCATTACTTATGACAATGATCTCGCGACCTGCTGGATACTCTGGCGTACGCAGGGTCATCCGCCATGCCACCATACCAATCTGGATAAAAGATAGCACAATAAATACTGAATACCTACTGTGGAAATATTGTACCATAAATATAATCTAAATACTAAATAGGAATACTATTTTATATATTTTTTATCATTTTGAGGCATTCAAATGGTGTAGCTGGGAATTAGATTAAGTGTGAGATGTCCCTTATGTCACGCTCCATAATTGATTCATACTGCAGCATTTTATCCATGGTAAAATCAGAATGACTAGACATAGGTATTATTTCTCAATGCACTTTCAATGATGCATCAAACATTGCCATACAACAAGTATTTAACAAGAACTCAAGAACACAGCCAAAGAAACACAGAGACACCTAGAGCATGAAAGGGAAATTGCACATTTTGAAATATTGAAGTGGAAGGATAAAGAAAAAGGTCATGTCAGAGTGAATAGGCATTATTATTTTTATTTATATATCAAACTAAAGAAAACTGACCTCGTTGCCCCCTGGGAGTCGGTTCATCTGCACCAGCTGACCCTGGGCGTCAAGGACCAGCTCTGTGAAGGTGAGCAGCTCAGAAGGAAGAGGGCATTTGGGTAAGTGGGCATAGGTCTGGGTCGAGTGCCACAACTTTTTCAGAGCCTGGGAAAATAAATGAAAACAGTGAAAATAATTTGGCCAAACAATATACAATAATATAAACACAAGCACAGTGGTCAAGATGAAAGTTATTTGTTTAAGTATTGTACCTGTCTGAACATTTCTGGAAAGTCATAGACATAAGTGGTGCCCAGGGACTGTGCCTGGAAGCGCTTAGACTGCAGCAGGTCCTTGGTGACATAGGGGGTGTTGATGAGCATGCCATGCAACGGACCCTGCTTGTCTCCATATGCTTGGAACATGATCTGGACAAAGAGGAACAGAGAGAGTCACTGTATAGATATACTCCTAGATATGCTCCTCAGCAGCCTTGCCAAAATATGAATTTGAGAATGATGATGATGTCATACCAATTGCTACAGCATCAACCAATACAGAGTATATGATGTAACTACCACTACACTAGTGTCTACACACTATGAACACATTCACACAGAAGCACAAGTCCGATGTTAAAGAACAATGTACACAGGAAGTGGTGACAGCCTAGAGAGGACATCAGGCTATGGCATCAAACATTATCAGGACCATCAGACAGACAGACCCACTCACTTGGGACCTATTCTACATGTCACAATGTTGAAAGTGCAGGTATGTTTTATGCAGGCACTTCCAATCACAGATGTTTTGTTGAGTTAGGTCTATAACACCCCAAAAAGGCTCAGCAGCATGTTCTTGTATCCCAAAAGCCTTCCTCAACCTTGTGTAGAATCTTCAAACAGAAACTAAATTCAAAACCTCTCACGTTCACTATCATGGAGCTAATAAAAGCAACCACAGAGCAACGATGAAAAAGAGACAGGAAATCAACATGTGAAATGTGTACCAGGATAATGAGCATTTCTTTCTTAATTTCTACATGTAGATTTAACCTGAGCCAATTGCAGATATATTCAACATTCATTTCTATAATGGATGGCTGTGATGATAGACAGATGTACGGATGGCTGGATGGAGTGTAACTTACCTGATCAACTGGGAGGAGTAAGGACATTACTGAAAGAATTGTCCACCAGGCTAGGGGCATGACACCATATTGGATCTCTACTCCAACTCAATAAATCTTGAAGCCAGAATTTGTATATACTCCTGTACAAAAATGACTCCATCTTTAATTTTGCTCGAGAAGCTGCTAAATTGCATTGTGGGAGCTGAGGTTTCCGGGATGGAACTGAAGCCCTTTACCAGCAACTGGACAATAAGCAGATGAGATGGAAGATGTATGAGTGCCCCACCTGTCGGTCTTTGGGCCCCACCTGTCCCGTTCGGGAATCAGTGACCTCCTTGTACAAGCTGATGTCCAGGTAGTAGCCTGATTCATTGGTTAAGAAGAGGCGGATGGGGATTTGCTTTCCTGTTGGAGTCAGGCGGATGTTAATTTTCAGCTCAGCCTGCAGGACACGCAGCTTCCACAGACGGCTGCCGTAACGCATCACCATGGAGCGCACGGACTCCTCAATCTGAAGTTTGTAGGGAAAGAAAAAAGAAAAAAACATTCATATCAAAGTGTGAGGTGCAGTCTAACAGCGTCTCAGAGGTCTGTGTGTGTGTGACAGAGACTGTTTCACAAACCTTTGATGGGTCCATGATGACTGTGGGGACAAAATTGAGGAAGATATGGTTACAGTCAGTTCGCACAGTTGTGTTGTTGAAAGCCACCTCCAGCTCATCCATGGCTTCCAGCAGCAGACGCTCTGCCTCATTGTGAAGGTATTCAAAAGAGGCCTCCTAGTTAAGAAACGGGGAAAACAAGAAATCAAACAAAAGGGGCACAAAGAATTGTGTCGAATACAAAACCTTCCTCGTGCCTCCGGTGTCTCACCTTTGTTACCAGATCAGAGTGGCGAATAATGGCTCGCACAAAGAAACGGTAGTCCGTAACCTCTGTGCCCACCTCCACACGGGCTGCACCCAGGTACAGGTGCATCTTGTGGTTTGCACACGGGATGGCAGTCAGGGCAAAGTTGCGCATGCGGTTGAGCTCCAACTGGAAAGCTAGTGCCGGCTCCAAATGACGATAGATCCTGTCCTCCTCAAACTATTGAGAAGTCAAACAGAAACACAATACAAATAGTTCAAAGACTTTCCTGAGTAACTTTTCTTTACAAGTTAGGCTTCTCTGCCGCCATCATCTCTTCCATTAGCAGAAGTAGTTCAAATTGGCAATTTTGAGGAGCACCAAATTGAAATAAGAGCATAAAGATGCCTGTGAGCCACATAGTGTATTAAGTAAATGAAATCATGAGCAATCTCAATCTCAGGAAGCTGCTAATGGGTGTCATTTCTCTTAAATGGGAGACATCATTAAAGAGTTCATTACTTTAATGAGTTTTGGTGGTGTCATTGTAGTGAAACTATCAGGGGTAACGGAGAGGAAGAAGCGTCACTGATTGTGATAGAGTGAAATTCGGCAGTGCCAAGGGGGTGAAAAGGTTGTTTCTTACAACATCAGGATGGTTTATGGTCTCCCAGCCAAAGGAAAGCCGATCAATCTGTTTTATTTGGATTTTTTGGGCTTTATTTTTAATGTCACAGTAATAAACATGTACATCGGGTATATATACCCTTCATCTTTTCAATAGATGTGGTCATTTCTACATGAACTCAGTTTTAAAAGAATTGATGATTTGATACATGGTTTGTAATATACAGACACCCACCTTGTCTCTGGCACGGAATGTGAAGAATTTGGGGAATTCTCTCTGTGTGGAAGATAGTCATACAGAGAACAAAAATAAATCAACATTGTCGTCATAACAACGAGCACAGCAGTGTTAAGAATACCAAATCAGTTAGACTCAGCTATAAACCTATCACAGCAGGTGACAATAAGCGATTTTGGGGAATATACCAGTAAGTATGGAGTATTAAGCAGTGATGATCAGGACCTTGTTCAACAAGTGGGCCATATGCTCCTTTACTGCTGTAATTTATCTATCAGGGAATCACTGTGTATTCACTCAGACAGCCGGCTCACATAACAATGGTAATAGGCTGTATATATAGCACCACTCACTATGCTAATGAATAAAACATGTCCTTTTTCAGAGACATTTGATCTTCTGAATAATGCCTGGTAGTCCTATTTGACGCTATCAGATGAAGTGTCCCACTTGCCAAAACAGTGCCAGACCAATTGGAGATGCTCTCATCAGCCTACACAAGACAACTGCAGCACACACACTGGAAACTTCCACAGCCATGATTTGACACTGATTACACCTCATATTCACCCTCCAAAGTATAGTGAACTGAGAATAAAATAAAAATAAAAACATTTTAGGGCAAGCATGCAGACTACTAAAAAAACCCTCCATATAACAAGGGGCCACATAATGACGGTGACACCAGTTAGCATGATTAGCTCTCATCAGAGACTGTGCAGCCATCAAAAGAAAAATCAATGCCCATTGTCAAAATGACAGCAGAGGCGAAAGAACAGGGCATTTCTCAAAACCTAATCCTGTTCTGAATCTCTGTCATCATCACCATCATCTGCGTGCTACTAGGTGTTCTGTTGATAATGGTCATGGTTGTCTGGCTTTAATGACGTCTTTAAAGTGTAACTGAAAAAAACAACTGTGGCTAACCCAAACCTTTATTGATTCAGAACAATGGTGGGTTAGGTTTCCTTTATTTAGGCTGATGCAAAAGAGTTGAATAAGCTTCCTCTCAAAATCATGGTTTGTAACGGAAAGACGGCTGTCTTTACTAGTTACTGCTGGATAAAATACATGTGGGAATATTATTCCACTGTCTTTTGATCTCATTAATTTACATCCTGTGGATGTTCTACAGTACTTAAAAACATATGTTGCAATTGACTGTCTGGACATTTAATGTACACCTCCTTGGTACAGTGTGACTGAACTGTTGTTAACAAAATGCATGGATACTTAAATCAATCAAATCAAAGAGATATCTGTCCTCATTTCCTTTGTCTTCCTCTACTTACATGAAACCTTTGGTCCACCTCACAGTTGACTTGCTTCCTGAAATCCTGTCATCATAAATGCAGCAAAAGCAAGGCATGCAGAAAGAGATACAGAGACAAACAGGATAATTAGCTAAATTTCAAATGCAAATTATTACAATTACTACAATGTTATCCCATATCAACAAACCAATCAATTATTAGTAATTACAAAAAGAAAGACGCAAGACAATTCATCTGAAAAATGTTGATACTGGCTATTCAGAACTACTGAACTGGTGACATGCAGGGCAGCTGATTGTGGAGACAGGTAGTCGACTTAGTAAATATTAATTAGGGCCCTCACCTTCTGAGCCACAAGGAAAGTCAGCCTGCGGATGCCGTGTTCAAACAGCAGAGACTTCTGGAATGGCAAAAATGTCGGGATGAGAAATGATTTCTTTAAACAACTAACTCTCTGCTGAGATCAAGACAAACAAAAAGGCCTTGATGGAGACCGCTTCCACCTTTGAGTGAGTGAACTCTCGGAAAATGGCTGCCAGGCCATCGTCGTCAATGTCACTGTCTGTCTTTATAGCCACATTCAGGATATGGATAGGCTCATCTTGGACACCCTGGATGACAAAGCAAATAGATATTCATACTAAAGGTACACAGTCGTACAGGTCAATGACCGGCCTGCGCCTATCAGAAGTCTGTTCTTGTCACCTTGTTGTCCTCTTCACCATACAGAACAGGATTACCTCCCTCTGGGAAGGTTGGACTTGGGGGAGGAGAGTCAGAAAAGCAGCTCAACACATCTGGTATGTTTCTGTAGAAGAGAAAAATCACACATGCATTAATCACACTTGGAATATTATCATCACCTACCAACAACGTCCAGTTTTATACAAGGGCTGACCTGGTGAACTCCTGGAAGGAGCGGAAAGCGACCATGGCTCCCATGCGCTGACAAGGCGGGGTAAAAGATGTGTCGAGCAGAACGTCACTGACGCTGGCTACGTGCACCATGCCGTAGTGGTTTAGGTTAGATGAGAATGACATCCTAGGGCATCGACAGAGAGCAATTACAATGGGAACCTGATATACCACTAGAATGACTGTGTGAAGATGTCCCCCAGCCACCTTTAAGAACCTCACAGCAGTTTTGATCCCTCAGATTTTCGGCATTTTGAGATGCTGGGATATAACGATTTTCATGAAAACAGTTAAAGGCTCACGTGTCGATTGCAGGGTACAATTTAGCATAAAAACTGAATGAGGTTCCAATTATAAAAAGGAAGTAGTATAAAACTTACACCATTACATGTGAACACAGCTATACAGTTTGCACATGATTTTTGACAGACCACGTTAGTCAAATTAAAACAAAGAAAATATTCCTTTCAAAGGAACATGGAAACATAAAATCAAAATGAAACCCTTTAAATATACACATTTTATTTTGTTAGTCCTTTGATTATTTGAAGCTGTCCCAGAAGGTACACCCACTGAAAGCACTTGAGAGGTTTTGTGTGTCAAACCTGTCCACAGAATCCAAATCTGAGGCATTTGTCTTCTCAGCATTATCATCCATAGATTTACTATCTTGTGCTTTAGGGTCCTGGGGTTTAGTTGTCTTTAATTTTGTGTCCGCGGCTTTTATAATGTCCAGGATTGGAGCAGATATTTTCCTGGCAGGACAGTCACAGGTTTCAGTTCAGGAGAGTTGCACTGGTGTACAACATTTCTCCCAGTGTGTCATTTTAATTATCTTACACCAGATCCCAAGTTATTCCAAGCTCCAAAATATTGAAGCACACACACATAATAGTTGGGAATATAACACTCTTTCACAAAGACACAAGCACACACAGACTCAAAAAAAACATTTGATACAGAGGCTGAATGCCAAGGGCCATGCTATTGTCAGTAAAATGAAGAAACATTAAGTTTCTCAACCGGACAAAACTCCAGTTTCTAAATAGGTTTCATTTTGGAAAATTTCGAAGCACCAAACAATCTGTTGAATTAATCACCAGATGAATTAATCATAACATGGATTATTGCTTTGCCCATGCAGCTAGCTAGTCTACCGTCACTAGTAGTTTATGCAATAAAAAGAATGTTTACAATACCTGTTTAGAGTGGGGATGTTCCCTCTGCAATCAAACAACATCAATTACTAAGTGGTTAGTGGCAGGCATCAGGAGAGGAAGACAGTCAAGGTGTAGCTGTGCGTGTGTGTGCGTGTGTGTGTGTTCCCTTGAACGTGTTGAATTTATTTAGCATTGATTGACATCTATATAAATGCAATGTATGTGAAAATGTAGGAAAATTTCAATTGAAAATGATCTTTCTAGTCATAAAGATACATTTCACTTCCTGACTGCTTTCTTTACAACATGGATTAAGAGATCTACAGCCTCCTGGTCCTGAGGTAGACTCTGAACAAAGACCGAAGTTCATGCTGTCTTTAGTTCACAGTGATGAGCCAAACGCAAAGGTCAATTCAGACACATAAAATCACAAGCATGCAGTAAAATGTGTGTATGGTGGCATCACAATACAGCTAACTGCGTTAATAAGCGCAACCCAACACGGCAAAGAAAAATACTAGTGCTGCAAAGCGACAAGCAAATACATTGAAACATACACACTGACATACAGACAAACTGGACACAATCACACAGGTAGGATGTAGAACACGAGTGCTATAGAAATGCCACAATACTTTGCCTGTTACAAGCTTTTTCAAATGCTAACACGTACAAGACAAATCCAGAGTT
Source organism: Nannoperca obscura (assembly GCA_036024295.1). Lineage (NCBI taxonomy): Eukaryota > Metazoa > Chordata > Actinopteri > Centrarchiformes > Percichthyidae > Nannoperca > Nannoperca obscura. Next base: position 8,437 of record JAVQJL010051018.1, read on the forward strand.
TGTCTATGGTTTCTCTCTTATTCTCAAATTTTAAAATGGCACAACAGCATTTTTCCAGGACTTACAAGGAAGGGCAACTGATAGGAGACTCTTGAGGCTGGGGGCTTTATTGCTCATGACACTCATACACTTGTGACAAACCAAGAAAAGTATTTTCAGTCTTGCAAAACACCTGCTTTTGCACAAGAGGATCATTTACATGGATAACAACTGTGAACAATGACAGACAGCTGGGAAGGGGGGAGAGGAACAGTGGCACCATGGACGACGAAAGATTGTCTGACTTCTAGGCATTGGAGTGCAACCACAGAACACCTCCACCTACAAACACCTGGACAATTGAATAATACAGTGGTCTAGGCCTGGGCGATAAAACGACAGTAATATGTTCCGACGAATGACACTTCATCAATCGCAATAAGAAAATTGTTTGATACAATGTTCGATAGTTTTATCTAAATGCAAAACGGCCATGAAAGCACATACTGAATACCCCTTGGCTCATAAACAGCCTATCTTATTCCCTTGATAATGGAGCTGAGTGACATGCAAACAGGTGTGGTGTTTAGTTGCACCATCGACATGTGACACAACAGCAGAAACAGTGTGGAGGGAGAAACTGAGTGCAGACGCTGCGAATATTGTTAAAATAAAAAGGACAGATCAGCTCGCCTGTATGGCCAATACAAAATGAAGCAGTTAAATTAGTTCCTCTTTTCCTGGTCTTTATTTAAAAAATTTCAATAATCTACTGAAAAACTGACATGAAACCATATTTTATTTATTACATTTTATCGTAATACATTTTTCAGCTATATCGCCCAGGCCTACAGGGGTCTATGAGGCCAAGGAAAAAAATAAAATGGAGGGAGCTACCAAATGATGCTGACAATTCTGAGGTAGAAGGGAGCGAGTAGGAGCAGCAAAATATAGCTACAGGTGCTGCCACTAAGATATATAATAAATTAACATAAAGCTGTGAGTAGACATTTGTTGCCAACTTGCCTGTACCACCAATGAAAAATTCAATATCCATCCTTAGAAATGTTGATCCCTGTCCATAGTGCCGTTTAAAGGGTGGGGGCAGGAAAGGTGATGCACAGCACGTGAGCGGTGTAGGCATTTGGGGTATTACAATACCTGTTGGGGTGCGAGGTGGGAAGCATGAACTGGAACTCCACTATACATGTGTTGTCCCTCAGCTGCCGATGCTGAACGCTGTTGAGCTCATATGCAATGTACGCTCTACGAACGTATACCTGTGGATATTAGAGATTCAGACAGAGAAAATATTAGTTTCATATTTTAACTTAGATAAAATGATGTAAAGGTGGATTGAGGCTATTTTTCCTCTCACCTCGAGGGCCGCCATCCTGACTACCTGATTACTGTGGTAGAAGAAGTTGGGCAGGACATCAAAGATGGACGTTTCTGAAAGGATCAGTTTCTAGAAAAAACAGTGGATAATTAGTCATCTTGAACACTCTCCATTTTTAGAGAATTAAATAAAACTGCTACTACTTTATTTGCTCACCTGCAGGTTCTCAATGCAAAATTGGTGTCCATACATATCAATGGCAGAGAGGAAGATGGACTCCACCTGGTTGTGTCGTAGCTCATACGAGGGGAGGTGGGAAGCTATCAACACCTGGGTTAAGAGGATGAATGAAAGTCCTTCACGCTAAACTCATTTATTTATTATTAAATTGTTACTTTAAGCACACTTGTCTCTTCACAGTTTGTGAGTGTCCATCTCTTTACAGTTTCAGCTACAGACTTTGCTCCAGGTTTAAAATTTGATAAACAATACCGTTTAAAAAAAATAAAAAATTCTATTGTTTTGTTTTTGACAGTGACATCAAACGGTTAAATTCTCACTAAAAACCTTGGCTGAAAAGTAGATGTTCATTAACTTCCCTATGTGATGCATCTCTGTACACATTATTTTGAGCCTATCCACACTATGAACATATTCATAATACCAACATTTGATGTCAGTAAATAGGGACAATCTGCATGTGAATTGGTGGCGATGAGACACTGTAATCTTATGTAGCTCCACTTTGTTATCAAAGTGCATGACAGTATCTTTATATGAAAATCCTAAACAAAGCAGCTTTAAGCAATTTAGATTTTTCAGGTTCTGATTTTAAGCAGACACATTTTTATATCCTTTCTTCTAACAATACATTTGTGCCATGCAGGGTATGTTTCATATGTGAGTGTGTTAACTCTTACTGGAGAAAGCAGTAAATCCGGTCACCTAAGTGCATGTAAACACACTAAATGTGGAATATAGTCTATTCAACAGAAAAAATGTCAATAGGAGTCCATCTGACCTGCCGGGCACGCAGTGCCACCTTGGCATTGGTTGTCTTGCTGAGCTGGGTGAGTTCAGTCAAGATGGCCATCAGTTCATCGGTCAATGTGGGATCACGGCCGCACAGCTGGTCCTATACAGAGGGGATTATAACATTACATAACATCACCAGATAGGTATCTTTAAAAAGAAATCTCAAAAGCATATTTACCTTTAAAAGAGCTTTTTGGCACTAACACATTACATTTTGATTTTCAGCACCAGCAATGTCATTAATGGCCTGATGAAGATTACATTATTGCATTACTTTCCTCACTGAGGAATGAGTACATTAATATCATCACAACTTTAGTGTAATAAGTACACTTCACACATATATAGTGTATAAAGTGCCTTAATTAAATGCCTGTGCATCCTAAATAAGACCTTTCTGTTACTGGACTGAGTCTTGGAAGGGATGTCTGTTTATCTGTTATTAATCAAGACTTATCAGCTCTGACTCTGCAAGGATGGACACTCACAATCAGCATAGTGACCAGCAGGTTCTTCTTGGTGACTTGAGCATGGGAGAAGATATAGTTGAGCACATTGGCCATGTCGCCTTTGTTTTCCTCTCGCAGTGCAAACACACACTTGTCATAGTGCCCTGTGAACAAACCAACATGTATGAATTTGGACAAATACTGCACAAGGGAATGGCAGTCACAGAAGCTGTGTTTATTGTGGAAGAGCTCCACCAAGTGGACAGAATGAGTAAGTGCAATTCTTCTGAAAAAATCAAAGGAAAATGAAACTACATTACTTGTGCATGTGGCAACGTGTCCCCACAATAAACCACTGAAACCAATAATGAAGTATGTTGCTGCTGTTCCTCACCATTCTGAAACTGGATCTCTACTTTTAGGTATTGTCTGAGCAAGTCCATCACCACCGCCTTCATGTGACCTCGGATGCCGCTACGATACCTGTTGGAGACATGTCGTGCAGCAAATTACAGTATGAGCCTTCTTATCCGTTGCTTTGGGTCTTCAGGTGTACTGTAAATCTGAGTGATCAATAAGTGATGCTTTGCATTACATTGAGAAAGAGAGCATCAGACTCACTTCTGCACCAGCTGAACAATGCTTTGTGTGTTCATAAAGAAGACTTCTCTTTCTGACTTCTTGTTGAGAGTAGCAGCATGGCTGTCCAGGATGTTTGCAATCTGGAAACATGGGAGATAAGCACTATAAGTATTTAATCCCAGCAGCAGTGGAGACTCATAAGCATTTAATCCCAGTGGCACTGATGACCCCTCAGTTAGCTTGCTCCCATTATATCCAGAGTGAGATCCTAACTGGGTGCATAATGCGTGATAAAATCTAGCAATAGATATCATTAGGAGGACAGAGAGAGTACTTGCATTCTGCTTACCCTTTTACTTTGACCGTTATGCAGTCACTCAGATATAACTTGTGAAATCATTTGTTTGCAAAAGACACTGTAGACACAGTATTTTTTAGCCAATTGGAACATTTGAGACACTACAGTTGAGAAATCCCCCTGCCAAACTAACAAAACTTTGAAAAGGGAGTAATCGCTGGAAAACAGTACCACCTATTTGTAATGACGGACTTAACTGCTGTTTTGTAGAAGGCCTAATATGGCAGCATTAAAAATGTGTATCTTTTCATAACTTGACAACCAGATACTGTGGAAACCAAAAATTGTCATTGAATTCTGTGGGCGTAGTTAGCATGTTGTGTGCATGTGTTAGTGGAGCACCTGCTGGCTGGGGAACTGGCAGAGCACTGAGGTGATGTTGCTTGCATACTGAGCCATCTCCTTCTTGATGGCCTTCTCCACAGCAGGGGGGATGCGACCTGACACGCTGGTCATGATGTCTTGAAGCTCCAACAGTGGCAAAGAGGGATCACGCATGTTTTTCATCAACCTTTCCACCCACTCTTTCAACTAGGACAGACATCAGAGACACATATTTAAGAGGCACTGCTTACAGTTGGCAGAGCTGATCTTGGTGTGTACCCAGGTGTGTATGAAGTCTTACCTTAGCACTAAAGAAAGGCTCAGGAAGACAGTAGCCATTCATTATGTGAACAAGATGATCCAGTGTGCTGTGGAAGACTCTGTGTAGCTTCTCCCCTCTCAAAGCTACTGCCTGGATAGAAGGCAGGGCCCCTGTGTGCAGCTCTGCCTACAAGACAAACAAATAATTATTATTTCAACTGTACAACATTGTTGTGCATATGCTGATGTTTCATACACAGGCACTATCAATGGTGTGGTCCAGTAGGAAGTAGTGTGCATACTTTGAAATAAGCAGGCTAATCTGTAAAAATGCAAGTAATGAATGTCTGTACACTCGGTTCTACCTTACCAGTAGTGACACATTTAATAAAAGTGGGTTCCTTCTCCACCATTAGGTCTGCCATCTGACTTTCTGCCATTAGCTTGGTTCAGATGTTTATGCTGACATCTGCTCCCTTCAGATAACTGACTTCATGAAGCAGTTTGTCGTAAACAAAAATGCACATACCCGAATAACAAATTTATCGTTCTTGGGAGTAAGTACAGTGCATCCCTTGTGTATAAAAATGTAGACGTCTGTCATTTTGACAGCCTGTTAATTTTCATATAAGAAGGAGCTGGAGGCTAAAATGTATGGCCTAACTTGATATGCAACCAGATATGTTGAACCAAACAAAGAAATGTTACACATCATAGGTCATCTTGTAGCAGGCACATGGACAATCCTACTACAGAGACACCTGAATAGGTGTATAATCTCTTTCATCCCTTTCAGTGAATCAGCTGAACTGATGAAATAAGGGGTTGTGTGTATTTGAATGCACGTTATGTGGCAGCCTTTATGGCCAAGAGAAATTTCCCTAGGGACATAATAAAAGTAATCTTGTTTACCTGTGTAGATTACTGTCAGTCAGATATTCAGTACCTGTTGCACTCTGCTTGGGTCATCCAGTTGCAGCTTGGCGATGACACAGCCAGGGTCCAGTGCTGCTCCAGCCCTCTTCACAAAGTGAATACAACCAGACTCCACAGCTGTAAGGGTCATTACCATCTTCATCACCTGGAATTGAAAGTACAAAGTTTTGATCTATACAACTCAAACAAAAAATAAAGTGAACTTGAACTGATTCCATCTTTCTTCTGGACAACATACACATATACCATAACATATTGTACCTCTATTTCAGCATAGCATTGGCCAGAAAACACGTGCCCGCCATCCTCCACTGTGTACTGAATAAGTTTTCCTGCTGAAGGAGATCGCAGCAGCGAAGGATCATTCTCCCTTTCAAAAACACAAGTCTTGTTCCCAATTGTGATGCGATACCTGTAGTAAAAATTTAAAAAAAAAAAAAGATACTTAGTCTTAACCAGAAATCAGAACATGTAAGTGCATCAGGTAATTTCTGTAAAGTTGTTGACTGAATGAAGACATTTTCAGGGAATGAATTAGCAAAATATGATGAATCTTTTAAAACAATTTCATTCTACCCTGTGGTTAAGTTACAGCTAAATTGGTAATGATTCTAAAGCTCTGCTTACCTGTCCACCTCTTCCTTCATGTAGGTGGTGTAGCTGCTTCCATCATAAGACAGCAAAAGACCTCCATCACTTAGCCGATGGACATCCACCTCAGCAGAGGAGTTGTTCATGATGACCACGTAGGAGTTGGGAGACTGGCGAGTCACTGTGAGGACGTACTTAGTACCTTCATAGATCAGCTCCACATCCACAGTGTTAAGTAGTGTGTGTGCTGGCAGCACCTGGCCCCTGGTTAGAGAGTAGAGTGTCATGGTTTTTATTAAAACACTACAATGCAAATGTACTGCTTTAAATGGATTACTATGACATGCCATATCTTTACCTTTCCAGAGAATGCAAAAAGTTGGACACACTGTTCCTCAGATTGACATCTGCCACATGAAGAGCCCCGCTCACAATTCCCAGCATGGTATCTGGACGCTCCGCCTGCACACAACATACTTTCTACTTCTGATCCAGGAAAACATCAAACATTCAAGCTTCAATTCAAACTGCATGGTGCCAGGAGGATCAACCTCAAGGTCTTACGATTATCACTTGGATGTAGTGTGGCTTCAGCACTGACATTATAATATGTGTCAGAATGTCAAACACATCCAGTGGTAACAGCTGGGACATCTCTGCATACCTGCATCTTCTCTGAGATCAGCCTGTCCAGCCAGCCTGTGTCGATGCTGTTGTGCTGAAAGCTTTCAGTCTCTAGCAGCTTAATGAGGTATTCCACGGTGGTCCTGAAGTCTCCTCTGATAGACAATTCCTTCAGAGCCACCACCATGTTGCTAGAAAAAGTTTAAGACATGTCAACTACAAAAACCTCTGAGTAGACAACTGCTTAAAATAATAATATCTGCCATGGTAAATATATAAATTTACATTAGCAATAAATACATGTTTTTAAATGAGCTCTCTGACAGAAATGTTTATTAAATTCTGTGTGTACTAACGAGATGGCTTCTTCCCGATTCTCTCCCCAAGAGAAACAGTGGCCAAACTGGGAGTCGGCAAACTCATGCAGCCCTCCAGCCGCTGCAACACTGAAGTAGCCCCACACGTTCTTGTTGCTGCGGAAATTCAGCTCTTGCACTGTTCCAGAGCTTGGCTTGAAACCCTGCAATCACACATTTCATCTCATAATGCACTAAACCAAAACAGCTCATTGTGACATTTAGAGAAGGCTCACATTTAGAAATATGATATTAATGGTCCAAACATTTTAAAGTACAGAAATCATACTTTGTGTAACCTTTAGCTGCAAATGTTTTGTGCGCCAGAAGAGAATGAGGCCTACCTCATCAGGATTTTCACTGGTGATGCGTGCTGCAATGACATGGCCCCGTGGGGAGGGGGCTGTGGACAGACCCTCAAAGTCAATGGGCGAGTCTCCCCAGGGCTGGACCCCATAAAGCATCCGGATGTCTTTAATTCTTTGAAGAGGAATACCCATAGCAATCTGACAGACAGAAGATAGTGGTATTAGTACAAGTTTATGCTCTGGAACTGACATCTACAGAACATTAAGGAACAGGCTCACAAACAGGGTTAATATGTCATTATAGCACATATGTGGTTAATGAACGTATTTGCTTTGAATGAAGCACATAAGTTTACCAGTTCTTAACATCATGTTCTCAGCTGTCTTGACAGATAGTGACTCCTGTTGCTTGGAAAAAGATACTCATCCTTTGTGCCAAAGAGTTTGTGTCCCTCCCACAGTAGCACCCAATCAGCTTCACTACAGAGTTTTCCCAGCAACGCTGCCCTTCAGCTTGACTGCCACTGACCTATTTAAACACAATCCTAAACACTGCAGAACAGACCATGTGACCAAAGTGCTGCTACAACCACTGGATCTACTACAGTTTCTGCATATTGCCTCCCTCTTTTGTAGTCGGTTGCCATGGAGACAGGGGGCCCATCTTGTGCCAAGTTATGAAGGCGGTGAAGCGTGCCAACATTGTCTGCTGCGGGACAGTCACAGACTCAAACGTATATTGTGTGATGTATTGTGTGCTCTTTCCATCGCTGCAGGCGTGTCAGGCGAGACTAACCTGCAGTTGGGCAGCAGGCAAGTTGACATCAGCAACCATCTCTGTACATGGGTGTTCCACCTGCAGACGAGGGTTGAGCTCCAGGAAGTAGAAGCTGCCATCCTGGCTGTAGAGGTACTCCACTGTACCGGCACTGACGTACCCCACCATCTTAGCCAACTTCACCGCACACTAAGGAGAGAACACTGCATTCATATCAAGGTTCAAATGTGTTGGTCAGTCTCCATTTATCAGCTAGAAGTAATGCTTGTACCCTTTCCATATCCTCGAACACATCAGAAGTGGCGATGGTAGCAGGAGCCTCCTCAATAATTTTCTGGTGCCGTCGCTGCACAGAACAGTCTCTACCAAACAGGGAAATGGCATTGCCATATTGATCAGCCAAGATCTGGACCTCTAGGTGGCGTGCATGCTTGGCTAGCTGCATGACAAAAATAGGTGATCCTGGAACTTCTGCCTGGACCTGGAGAACCAAAGAGAAAGGAAATCTTGTTGTATATGTTTGTGCTTCCCTCCCCCCACTGACTCCACTTTGGTGCACATTTGGATTTCTATACATTAAAAACTCAATTCTATAATGTGTCAGGTCCTGCAGGATGTTTCAGACTGGATTTAGTCTTGTGTTTCCACTTACCTGTCTGAAGAGGTTAGGGAAATCATCAGCAGAGTTGACTTTACGAATGCCTTTTCCTCCACCTCCCTCTGAGGCCTTCACCATTACAGGGTAGCCGACCTTCTCTGCAGCCTGGCAATGGAACACACAGATTCCCAGCATGCATGCACAATATACTAAAGCACATTGGACATTCATTTGGCATTATGAACTGTCAGTTAAATGACATGCTTACTTTAAGGCCATCCTCTACATTGTGGATGCAGCCAAACTCATACACATCAGTAGGAACGTTGATGATTCTCTTCTTTTGGTTGTTCTCCGTCCATTCTACCGTCAGGCCTAAGAAAGACAAACAGATGCAGCATACATACTTTTAAAATAAATTGTGTGATGTTAATCATTTTCTTATCAGAACTCTGACTTGAAACACCAGACATTTGCTGGTGCCTACTACATGAAGTCTAAATCTGAGGAAATTTAAATCTACACATTTTGAATAATAAAGAAAACAATTGATTATTTTTTTCAAAGCTGATCCTAAACTGCTTGAACAGAAAACTATATTTGCATCCCACGCAAACTGTGACCTACCTGCGCCGCTCCATGGCAGGGTTGGAATGCCAGCTGTCTGAGCCACAATAGAAGAGGCAATCTTGTCTCCTAGAGCCCACATAGCCTTACTTGGGGGACCTGAGGAAAGAGTTAGCAATAAATAATAAAAAAAAAAAAATTTGGTTGAGTAAACTGGCTGATTAAAAGATCAACGAAGTGACAGGTAAAGTAAAACACTTCTCTTACCCATGAAAGCAATGCCATTCTTTTGAAGCAGCTCTGGGAGTTTGGGGTTCTCTGAGGCATGCCCCCACCCAGCCCACACTGCCTATAAGGAACAAAAGAATGACAACAGGTACTCAATCAAAGATGTAAGTATTCATTATTGTGGGAAAACAACAGATACGTGAAGTGTGTGGTGGTACCTGAACCGGTATGCGTTTAGCGATGTCCAGAATGAGCTCCACATTCGCATAGTTATTGTTATTAGTCCCTCCTGGCACGGGCACGTAATGATCTGCCATTTTGATGTACTCTGAAAGACAGAACAATATTTTTTTCCCTTAAAATCATCTTGTGGCATCCACAACAATAGTCCTCACTTGTGTACCATCTTCTGAATGAACTAAAGTGTTTGGATGCACTGCAAAAAGAGCAAAAACTGTTTGCCAGTGCACTTACTCAGGTGTTTCACATGCTCAAATGCTAAAGCTCACCTGCGTTAGCCTTCAGGTCCTCTGGGGTCACCATTACAACAAAGCGAATTGCCCTTTCATTGCGGAACATCTCATAGGCCCAGCGGCGGATGGAGCGCATGCATTTGACCGCTGCGATGCCATTGTTGGCAATGAGCACCTGGAGAATCAAAATTGGTGAGTTAGCAAAGTTGATTTGCTTACATTAGTAGAGTTAAAGTACTTCATTATTAAAAGCTGATTTAATCATGTCACAGATAGTGCTGTGTTTATATGGAGAATTACTTTATACTGCAATAGTCATTACATTTAATGGCTTTGTGAAGCAAACACACTAAACACCAACAATTTGTTTTGTTCTAGAATTCTTTGTTTTCTTTATGAAAATAGGTTGTGCATAGTTCAGAGATTAATTTCTTGATATAGCATGATTTATTCTGCCACTAGCTCCTTTGGCATTCTTTCAAGAACGCGCTAAATGAAAATCCTCACCTTCTCGATAACCTTGTTGCCTCCAAAGCGGGTGACAAATTCAGCAGGTGAAGCCACAGTGAAGTCCCTCTGGAGGTCAATACGCCGCCGATCTCTGCCTTGCTTTACCAGGTGCAGCCCTGACATGCTTGGTCTGGTTTAAAAAACACAAATATTACATTTAATTGCAATGGCTCTTCATAACACCTGTACATTTTGGAAAACAACTGGGTATTTGGTGGCTGTGCTAATAACAAGCTCTCATTTTGTGAAAAATACAAGACAAGAATTTAGAAATGAAACTGCCACATTCAAAGCGTCACACACACACACACAAGCTCCTTTGCAGCAGCTGTGCTTTAAATTTTACATTTACAGCCCAAAAGATAACAAGACAGATATCACCTCACATTGATGAGAAACCAACTGAACTGCCTCTTATCTTATAGCTTGTGGCCGAGTTACAGGTTCACCTTACAGTAAATGTTACTAATGATAGGAAGGGTGATAACTGTGCGACAAAAGTACATGGTCAACAGTGATATCTTTAAGAAGACACGCTCTGCTTATTCTGTAACCACTGACAGGGCAAAAAATATCGTGCACAACAGGACAGGACACTGCACAGTTCTAAAACATGTTTAAATGCTTGGGCAAGTGCCTCCAACAGGAATTGCAGAGCTCTTTGAATCAAGCACCGCCCCAGGGGGAACCAATACATGGGAGTGGGTAGCACAGGAGGAGGGATATGACTATCAACTTAAGGGTGTGCCAGTGCCTGGGCTTGTTTGGCTGGCTGGCTTTTGTGGCCTGATACGGCATTATTGCATCACTGTAGGGGTTACCGACATGAGGGAAATTAGTCCCTACTGAACGGAAACTCTGCTTTCAATCCGGCTGTGTAACCCCCACTTTTCTCATCCTCTTTGGCCTTGTAAAACTGATCACACAAAACACAACTGCACAAAGCAATTGTAGAGATCTAGAAGATTGCGGTGCCTTACATAGATATTGCAGTTCTAAAATCACAGGTTGCAAACAAAATCAAATTTTCCTGACTAGCACAAAAAGTAAGTCAGCAAGTGAAAAAACTAATTGTTGGCTCCATAATATAACAATATTTAACTTTTTTTATAAACTAAATTTACAGATAAACATCGAAAACATTTATAAAAGCAGTTTTTAACCCGTTTCAGCCCACTGGAAAAGGAAAAAACATGTTATTATGAGGAAGATATTTCGTGTCCTACATAAGCATGACCATCTCAACTGAATCACAAACCCAAATCTTCTGTGAGGCTTTCATGGAAAATGTAACTTACAAGCAGCCGTCTGTCATAGTGACAGTGAAATGAGAAGTCTGTGCAGCCCAGTGAAAGACGTGACCGGGCTGGCAGAGAGACTGGAGACAAGTTCTGTCAGTACTGAACAGCTCTTTTTGACTGTCGGATGGGGAACATTTTTCCCACTTTCCCAAACCAACATTCTGAAGTCTATGCCTAACGTTGCAGGCCTACCTCACAGTCACAGACTCAGGACACAGAGAAAGCCTTTAGCAGTGTGCAGCTAAAGGAACCACATTTTTGGCATGTGCTGCAAAAGGGGCTACCCAGCGAAGGAGGACTACAAAATAATCTGAACAGGCCTGCTCTACAGGACTAGTCTCCTAAAGACAGCATATGAAGTTGCAAGTTCCCTATTTACATCTCACATCTGCACACTTTACAGCCACTAAGAAATAATGTAATGTCTTCGTAATACATCAAATGAATGCATCACTATGGGAACAAGTTTAAAAATGACTGAAAACAATTAAATATTTCAAAAATACTCGAACTGCAGCAGAGCCTATTTAAAACCCCCAAAATCTGTAATATTATCATAGTTTGGAAAATTCATTAAGTAGCTTCCTAAACATGGTACATTATGATACAAATTGGTCTGCATGCAGAGGGGAAAAAAATATAGAATACCTAAATAAATCATCACAGAAAAACATGTATCCACATACATGACTAGCGTCATAATTACAACATTCTAAATGAACATCGAGACTACAGTTAATGAAGACAGACCAGGTTTGAATTCCAACCTTAGATTCTGTATGGGGCCATCAATGTGGTCAAATCCCATATCAAAGGTGCTGTCTGAGCTACTGGAGGACGGAGACATGGAGCGTGTCTCCTTTTCCTCCAGCTGCATGTCAGCCTTCCCTGGGATTTCATCCTCCGAGTTCTCCTCCGACACTGACCCCACAATGAAGTGAGAGTGAAGCGCCGCAACAGCAGGGTTCTTCTTGGCAGCATCGTCCTGCTGTGCCATGGCTGGGCGACACGAACAGGCTGCAAATACTGGCAAGAAACACAACAGCGGCAGCAACAGTTATAAAGATGATAGAGTCCAAATGTCAGGGTACAGTGTGGTACAAGATTGCCTCGGCTGGCATGTCATGCTGTTTGTCATATTGCAAAAGCGGGTTACATAAACTTTAGTGTCTTGATAATGCAACTGATATTGCAACACGTGAACCCACATTGGGAGCATCTGTTCAGTGTGTGCAGGTTCTGAAATAGTACCATTATTGATCACAGCAAAACTGTTGGAATGATGAAATCCCAACATTTGCATGTAATGCTGTCCTACTGTTAGCAGTAACCATACAGTCAGAAGTATGTGAAGCATTGTGTCAGCACTAAATAAGTGCAACCCGATGAAACAACACTGCCTGTGTGAAAAGAATCAATTAAAACTGTTGCAAAGCATGTAGAATCCCAGCCTGTATGTGAGATGCACTATAAGTGTGCCTACCAATTCAAACCAATGCAAACAACATACACTTTTAGCCAAAGTAATGGTTGTGACAATTGTATGACTACAACTATAGACTGCATATAATTATTTTAGAGCACATTTTACTGAAAATATGAATATTACCTACTCTAATAATGGACTTTATTTTGTCGTTCTCAAGCTCAGTTACCAAGGATGTCCTATACAATGTTAATTAGCATCACCCTAAGGAAGCAATAAGCTATAACTAAAAGCTAACTGCAACTTGCCTCTGTTCATTAACGTTGCTACAATTACTTTTTTTTCGCCTGCTCGTGCAAGCGGAAAGAGTAGAGTCACAGGTAAGGCACACCTTACCTATCGATAGCTGCTTGCGGGACCAGAAAAACAAGCCGAGCACTGCAGCCAGACACACGGCAAACATGAGCCAGGGGAACATCACAAAATGATTAAGAGAACTGCATTTAACTTGTTAGAAAACCGAAACTTCTGACGAAACCATATTATTTAATGACATATCCGGTGAACCGCTGTCAAGCTAAGGTTAGCGTGGTCAGCCAAGTTAATTATCGCTCCCTGTCAAAGCTAGCTCCCCTAACTCAACAGCAGCCACAGATGAACTGAAGCGCTCTGCGTCGGCGTTAGCTAGCTTACCAGCAGTAGCTAATACAATTATAATGCCACAGCAATGGCACTGCTGACTGTACTGCAGGTGTACTGTACTGCAGCGTGGTCGAAATCTTCTGAACACAACTAACGATAGACAGGCTTGTTTAACGAAATCTGAGATAAGCACCTAAAGGCCAGTAACTCACCGGTGGAGATACACCGAAACGTAATCGTGAAAAAGTTGAGTCCAGGAGATCGATAAATTAATTGTGTCTATCAGACATCTCTGTTTCCAGTGATGATGGGGAGAAAAAATCACATCATGATGAGGTCACACAACTCCAGCAGACGCTTTAACAGCAGAGAGTGGGGTGATGTGACGACGCGCCGGCAGGTTACTCCTGGACGTTGACCTCGTACCGCAGTTTCCGGTATAGAAATAGGATTAGGTAGAAAAGACGTCACACCGTGGCTGTATAACGCTTCACACCCAGGATGGTACATCTAAAGTGGTTTCAACAAATGTTATGTGGGAAATACATACAAAATAGTATGAATATTGGATGTCGTATTATGTATGATATATAATATGAAATTAGAATTATTGAGCGGATTTAACAAAATAGTGGAGTTAAAAGTAATATACTTTCTCCAGCTTAAAGTGTTCCAATTAAGCGCATTGCAATAACAATATCACTAATCCAGTTGCCACTTTTATTGCATATATTTAATTAGTGATAGTATATTTCTAGTTTTAAATCAGCTCCATTTCAAAGATTATAGTTTGCTATTATTAATGTTTGACTTCTTCCCTGTCTCTGAGTGTGTTCATGCTATTTTTATTTTTGGGATAGTTGTGACTGGGTGGCTGTAAGAATTTAAAGTACTAATTTACATGCATAAATACGTGTAGCGATCTAAATGTCACACAAGTTCTCTATTGCAGAATTAGGTCACCCTCTTCAGTGACAAAATGTTAAAGATTTTTTGGCAATATCATTAGTTGTAACATCAAACAAAGTTACATTTTGCGTGTGCTGGCAGAAAAGATGAATCTATCTATTTCACATATATCTAGGACGGTTTCAGTTGCAGAGAACCAATCAGAGGGGAGTATGTTTTGTGGGCGGGGTCGGGGGAGGAGCTGGTCCTGGAAGAAGTGGTTACTCTTCATGCCTGTACTACACGTGTCTGCAGGACAACAAAGCTCAAGTTCGAATGGGAACGAGGGGCCCATTCACGTGTGTTTTGCGAGAATAAAACGTTTCACATTTTCAGGTATGTTACCCAACATGGAGCGCCTGTGCATGAAGTAAGTTGCGAACACACTTTGCACACACGGTAATTAACTTCCAAGTTAGAATTAGCCTACAAAACCACTTCTTGTCATACAGTTATGACAACAGTGAAGCAACATGATAAAGCCCGAGTCTACGCTGTAATGTGAAGTGTCAAAAATAGTAAATGTGAAACGATCTGCACCAAAGATCACCCCCTGTGCTACCAAAAGAGCCTTCAGTGCAATGAGATAAGTCACCAACGTTAAAGATGAGGTCTACTCAGAATACATTTTCATACGTCAGAACGAAAAGCAGACTTCATTCATTTTCTGACTCATTGATGTTGTTCTGTGGCATGGTATGTCTGCATTCCGAGAGTATTGTCCCAGAAGTGGCAACAGCTGATCACAAGTCCAAATCAGTAAGGGCATAATTCAGTCATTTAGATGTGAATGGCCAAAGAGACTGATGCAGCTAAACGGTAAAGTGTAACTTTTTAAAAGTAAAAGTGATATGTTTGGCTCCCTCTAGGACAGTAGGGTAGACTGCAGGTTGAGCTGCAACAAGGTACCTCCTACCTTGTGATGCTGTACTTATTCTTGGAGGCTTCTTATTAATTGTCATGGACATTTTCCTTATTTCCCTTAAAGAAGTGAGCAAATAAATGATGATTCAACAAGTTGTTGTCTTTTGATCATTTTAATAAAGCAAATAGCAATAAAACAAAAAGCAACTAACTAAAGCAAATAAAAAGAAAATAATAATAAAAAAGAAAGGAGAGTGAAAAACAACAAGTGGAGGTACACGAATAATGTCCACTAAGCAGGCCTGATTCACTGAAAGGAATGCACAGAGTCAAACTGTATATTTCAGCTGAAAGGACAGAGATCAGACACCATGAGCACATGAAGCATCTGACCCTGAAGGACCGATGTAGTCACATACTTATTACTTCATAAACACGAAGCAGCAAAAGAAAAGATATCAAGTCAACTCTACTCCTCAGTCTGGTCTATCCAGCTGAGTGTTCTCACCCTGGGATAAGAACACAGGTCAGACTGTTCTTAGCTTCCAAAACCAGTTGTCTCCAGTTTCTAATCAACGTGATGCTGTCTCTTACGACAGAGATGACACAGACACAAATTATCCAAGTGCAGAGAGTACACATTATCAGACATTCACGTAGTCATTGTAGCAAAGCATATTAAATCATAAGAAATGTAATAATGAGAAATTTTGCCACTACACTGTTAATGCACAATTAAGCAAAAGGTAAATTTTCTGCTAAATATCCTGTCAAGGTGACAGCTGCAAGAAGGAAAATTAAGGAGAATTCAATTCAATTGTATGTGTTATTATTATGTGATATACACAAACTGAAATTTTGGATAACAGTTTATAAAAGCATAAACACTGTTGCTGGTCTTTAAATAGATAAAAGTAGAAACTGTGTTGTAGTATTACTCATCATTGTGCTGATGAACAATGCATGGAATATTGTTTATCTTCTATTGCTGCCTTTGGGCCTGAAATTTGACTTGTAGATGAAAAAATGTCTACAGCCATGCTAGCAGCTCTGTAAGGCTGTAAATGCTAACATGCTCACAATGACAACGCTAAGATTTTGATGTTTAGCAGGTATTAAGTATTGCACAAATTAAAATGTTGACCTGTTGATGGCGCTAGAAACCAAACTTCATGGCAATCCAATAGTTGTCGAGACATGGTGGTGCTAGAGGAAATGTCAGGGGATTCATCTTCAGGGGACCATGAACTTTGGGCTGATCCGCCCAATAGTTTTGGAGAGATTAGTCTAGACCAAATAGGCCCTCATAATTAAAAGTACAACAACAAGACTGAAATTCAATGTAAAAATGATACCATTAACCCCATAAATCACTGTGCCAAGGTCTAATCTTGCTGGACCACAAGGAACACCCTACCTAAGACTCAACTGTACAGTTGGACTCCTAACCTGACACTGACACTATAGTGTTTTCTAAATGGTGGAATATCCTAACTCATATGCATAAATGGTGAAATTATTTCACAATCTAATATTCATCATATTTATGCAAATGATTATGCACCTAAATAAAACATGTCAACCTTATTGAATAATGATAATAGTGAGGCAAACAATTGAATAAAGAAATGTAGGAAATAAGTCCACTTTTTAGCATCACAGCTTTAGCACCATTTTAATGTCACAGTGTGACATTTAAACTACTGATCAGCTAAAGCCAGAGGGCCATGTGTTTCCTGAAATTAATGAGACAGTAGGGTTGGACATCTCCTGCTGCAGATGGAAACTGAGCTTGTGTATGGTTCTTACAGGGTGCGCTCAGTGTTGGTGTCGGTGCTGTACAAGTGAGTGCAGGTCTATTCAGTGGTCACACTTTACGAGGCTCAGGTTGCTCAGAGATTCCATAAATCACCATTGATCTTTCCACCTGTTTGTGGGCCTTATTTATTGACAAAAATCAGTTGTTTGTAATGAATCACATCTTCCACTCATACTGTTTTTTCCAATAAACATTTCCACAATTCTGACAACACCACCATTTCTGAAGCCAGTGCATCTGCAGTCTTCCTGCACTTGTGAGTGGTGAAGGAAGGATTGAGAGTACATTTCCACCCGTTTAGAGCGGCATTCAGGTCAGTGGCAGCATGTTGGCCAGTATATCAATGAGGTTGTCCAGACCCCACAGGTAGCCATCTTCTCGATTGCCCTCTACCCAGGGGGTGCGGTGGTCCAAGGTGAGGTGTGGCGGCAAGGCCACTGTCTTTCCAAAGTCAATCATCCACACTCCTGTTTTGCCAGTCCAGTCGTGTACAAACAGTAAGGAACTGCCCACAACCTGCAGGGATACAGCTGTTACAAAAAAGGTTTCACCACTGGACAGACGTGCTACTGGATATTATCAGTCTACACCAGCCATCAAAAAATGGGCACCATGGATTTCCAATTTTGCTCTTTTGGAACAAACTCAGTGGTGCTTTCCTTTACATTTTCAAAATCCTGTTCAAAACATTTACTACACTGCTCAACGTGTCCCACATCCAACCTCATGTGTCCTGAAGAAGTCTGACGCCTCCAAGACCTGCCGCAATTGTTTCAGCCGTCTCAGATAGCCCCACTGAAGGGAAAGACACAAGATTTACAAGTGAAGAAAGGAAAACAACTCTTCAAGTAAATGAAAGTCAGTGAAGGTCACACTCACTGCAATGTGTGTATTGGACTCAAAAAAGTTGTTCAGAGCATCCATCACTTGCTCTCTGCTTTTGGTCCTTTTGAAGTTTGTGTGACATTCTTCATTTGCCTTCTGCACAGGAAATGTACAGATGACAAAAACAAGCTGCATTTTTCAAAGATTGTCAAGCTAGCAGCACGTATTCCCTATATATCAATATGAATTCATGACATGACACAACCGTCTTCAATGAGCTTACCCTAAATCCTTCGATACGGAAGCCCAGAGTTGTTGTGGAGCTCAGCGTCTCCCTCCACTGCATGTACCTGGTTTTCAGCACTGCCTGCTGGGCTCGTTCCTGGACTGTTGGGGCCTCTGGGTCCACGGCCACCATCTTCTTATACATGTCGTTACGAGGCTGGGGCCGTTCTCGGGCCATCAGCAGCTCCTCCTCGCGGTATGTGCTGTGAAGGACAGTGCCTCAATGTCTTTATTGGGAGCATATTTAAAAAGGTGTATTATAACTGAACAAACAAAGCTTCAAAGACATAAGAACTACCCAATAATATGAGTAAAAGATGCTCATTTGTTAAATACTTAGAAATACTTTTAGAATAACTTTTATAATGTTGTATTTCTAAAACAGTTTGACCCCCAACTAAGCATTTGTAAAAAAGTTACTGGGTTATTTAAACAACTATTATTCCTTGAAGAAGTTTTTCAGTTAATTTTTACTTACAACTTAAATTACTAATTGCTAATAATTTTGATGATGCAGTCTTTGATGTTCAGGATATTCAGGGCCTTTTTGAGAATTAATGCTGCACCACATGTCTCCTTTAACTTTGTCTGAGAGAAAACTCATTCAGCTGCTCAGTGACAAAACGTACCGACTGCCCATCTTGCAGTCCATGATGGCAGGGGTGTTGAAATGGGTCAGCAAGTTATCCATCATGTTGTAATCCTGCTCGTCCCGCTGCACCACGCCGTAGTAGGCTGGAACAAAGGGCCTCAAAGAGTCCTCCATCAGCCTGAGATAACACTGCTGCTCCCCCTCACAACACCTCTTCAGCAGTGTGCCGTAATCCCCAACATGAAAGCTCCCTGTGAAGACAAGCAAGGAGAAGAAGACTCAGAGGAAAGGACACGCAAGACATGTTAAAAAACACATTTATTCCATGAAAAATATGATGGATATCAGAATTAAATCCACTGAGGAAGAAAATTAAAAGACAAGTGAGACTGGATAAACAAACCTGCATGTCCGACCACTTGTAGCCACTGCTGAGGTTTCTTCGGAGTCATATCAAGGAGAGATGGATTCCTGTAACTTATGTGTTTCTTCCAAGCGGAGTTCTGCATTGGAAGACCAAAAAAACCTCAGTCAGCCATTCTTTAGCGCACACACACACACTGGGTCACACTCCTCTGCTGCCTGTGTTTTTCTGCATCTTTACAGACAGGCAGCAAGGACCTCAGACTTCAGACTCAGTCACTCCACTGTTTGCGTAATGGCTGAACAACATCTCCGTGGAAACAGCCCTTTACCAAGACTGAGTGAAGATATGCAGACGTCAGGGTCAGGTTTATCAAACATTGACAGGAAGCACTTGTTTTCTACTGAAAATTGCCACTAGCCACTTAACCAAACAACAGAAGGCCGAACACACAATGTCAACATGGAAGCAGGCTGAAAGTTTTGAAATTGTGTTGTAGCGCTTATACGACTATGTAAATTGACTTGTGGATCGGAACACACACACACACACACACACACACACACAAACACACACATATATATACACTACCGTTCAAAAGTTTGGGGTCACATTGAAATGTCCTTATTTTTGAAGGAAAAGCACTGTACTTTTCAATGAAGATGACTTTAAACTAGTCTTAACTTT
>JAVQJL010051029.1:0-22873 GCA_036024295.1 Nannoperca obscura
CTGGAGCTCAGCCACAGTGATCTTTGGGTTCTTCTTTACCTCTCTCACCAAGGCTCTTCTCCCACGATTGCTCAGTTTGGCTGGACGGCCAGGTCTAAGAAGAGTTCTGGTCGTCCCAAACTTCTTCCATTTAAGGATTATGGAGGCCACTGTGCTCTTAGGAACCCTGAGTGCTGCAGAAATTCTTTTGTGACCTTGGCCAGATCTGTGCCTTGCCACAATTCTGTCTCTGAGCTCCTTGGGCAGTTCCTTCGACCTCATGATTCTCATTTGCTCTGACGTGTACTGTAAGTTGTAAGGTCTTATATAGACAGGTGTGTACCTTTCATAATCAAGTCCATTCAGTTTAATTAAACACAGCTGGACTCCAATGAAGGAGTAGAACCATCTCAAGGAGGATCAGAAGAAATGGACAGCATGTGAGTTAAATATGAGTGTCAGAGCAAAGGGTCTGAATACTTATGAGCATGTGATATTTCAGTTTTTCCTTTTTAATAATTTTGCAAAAATGTCAACATTTTTTATTTCATAATGAGAAATAAAATGAACTTTTTCGATTTTAGCAAATGGCTGCAATACAACAAAGAGTGAAAAATGTAAAGGGGTCTGAATACTTTCCATACCCACTGTATATGTGTGTGTGTGACTCGTCTATAGTGTATCTGATTAAGATTAATTCACAAGCCTGATGGCCTGTGGACAGAAGCTATTTGTCAGCCTAGTTGTCCTAGACTTCACACTTCTGTAGTGCTTGCCCAATAGAAAAATCGTGAAGAGGCTGTGCTGGTGTTGTGTATTGTCCTTTATGATGTTGTGTGTTCTCCTGAAGGTCCTAATGCAGTATCCTGCAGTGTGGGGAAAGCTGCTTAAATTATGTACTGTTCAGTTTTAATCACGTGCTGGAGAGCCCTTTTGTCCTGAGATGTACAGTTTCCATACCACACTGTGATGGAGCTGGTCAGGACACTCTCGATTGTACTTCTATAGAAGTTGCTGAGTATTCTGGCTGGCATGCCACATTTCCTCAATCTGCTGAGGAAGTACGTGTGTTTGGTGTGTATCAATAGACCAGGTGAGGTCCTCACTGATGTGGATGCTGAGGAACTTGAAGGTTATCACCCTCACCACTTTCGTCTCACCTATGTGCAGTGGTGTGTGCAGCTCACTCCTTCTCCTTGGGTCAACAATCATCTTCTTGGTCTTGTCAGCGTTGAGAGACAGATTGTTGTCCTGATAACAGGCCAGCAGGTCTGCCTGTCCTGGGAGGCTACACAGTCATGTGTAAAAAGAGTGAACAGCAGTGGGCTCAGCACACAGCCCTGAGGGGTCCCTGTGCTTACAGTTCTGGTGCTGGAAGTGGGCAGTACATGTCTTCTTCATTCAGCATGTGAGCTATTTGAAATGCCCAGCAAATATGTATATATGAATGGATAGAGGAAAGTGCCAGGGATATAATGTTGAAAAAACATAAAATAATTGTGATATAAAGAATACATTTTTTTTATCAATGCCGTAAAATAATATTTTTTGCAAAATAAATAAATAAAATAAACATGGATGTAGACAACAATCTACTCCATTACTTTTGACACTGAGGAAAATGTCTACAGTTGATACATTTTAGGGAAGATCTAAATTTATAAGGAGACAGTGTTTACAAACTGCTATTGTTGGAAAGAGTAAGTTGCTTTAGTTGATTTTAATGGTATTTACATGACTTACGTGTGTTCTGGTTTGACTGATTTATGATTTATGAGAATTTATGTCATTCTTTTTCATATATATATCAAAACACACCAGTTTTTGAGGAATCAGTTTAGGTTTTATGCTTTTTTTAGACCATTTAGTGGTACTTTATAATGGTAAAGTTCCCTGAGATAACTTTGGTATGATATGGTGTTATATAAACAAAACTGAATTGAACTGAATTGAGCAGTTTAAATAATTTTTACTCTCAATGCACGAATTACAGGAGGACCTTCTATCTATAAGGTCACTACTCTAACCTCTGAGTTACTGATCTACCCATCATAAAAGATGACTCATATAATCCTTATCGTGACATTACATGGCCCACAGGTTACTTTCCCACAATGCATCCTTGCTTTATCTCCCGACCCTTGCCGCTAGCTTCCTGGATGTGGGTCAAATTCTGAGAAAAACCATGGGAGTTTCCTGATTTCCTGTCACCTAAATATGAAATGGAGGCAAATTGTGCTGCTTTGGAAGGGATAGAATTGAGAGAAGATGAGTGGAAAGGAATAGAGTATAAAAAAGAGATATAAAACCTAAAAACAAAAGCAATAAAAATTAACGATTTGAATATACCCGTCAAGGTAGCAGAATGGAGGCAGTGAGAATACTAGCGTGAGATTCAGTAAGGAGAAAGACAGAAAATGACAGGGGCGAGGAGAAAAAGAGAGGACAAGGACATGAGAGACAAAAACAAGTGTTCGACTAGAGAACAGAGGCGTTGTGTTCAGTGGGAAAGGTCGTATATTGTCCTGTGGTGCTGCAGTGCATTAATTACAGGATAGCAAATGATAAGCTCTGCTGCAGTCTATGAATAGACAGACAGAGAGACAGACAGATAGCTGACAGTGCAACCGGATGCTGATTGTCTCTGGGTTACTCACAGTTTAAGATGAAGTTAGAAAGCGAGCTGGCGTTTGTTCCTTTTTGTATTTTAGGCGTTACGCGTGACGCTCTTGTTCAGAGACTGTGAGCAGGTAGAAACATGTTCAGTGTCTGTGTTGCTTCAAGGAAACTGACGGGACAAAACTTTATATTTGATGGCTGTTACAGAGAATCAATCAACGGTAATTTGTCAGACCATAGCCACTAAATAACTGTCAGGTCTCAAATAGTATGAGGAGGAAAGGGGGAAGGTGCTAAAAGGACAATGGACAGTTAAAGGTTAGAGAAGCAAGCTTGTGACTGGAAGGTCATTGGTTCAAACCCCAGACTGGCGGGATCGATCTGGATGGAGAAAATTAAACTACATCTGCGTGGAGAAAGTGAAAAGATGTCTCTTACTGAATTCTCTTTTGTTTTTCATACTTATCTTACTGCACTGTTTTCACTCGTGAGCCAGGTTTAAGACACATACCATCATATTTCAATGCACAGTAAAGCTTTTTATGATGGAAGCATCTGCATGCAATACATGTCTCTACTCATTTATTCAATTTTTTCCCATAATTTGTCAGCCATCTGTATTTTGAAAAATGATACTCATACTGTATGTCAACATGAGTGTTTAGGTTTAAATGTGCATAATATTAAATAAACATCAATATTATTTTCTAATGTAAATCTTATAGTTTGAATGCCAAATTAAATTCTTACAAATACATAAATGAACAATAAACAAGATTGTAAAACTTTTGTTTTATTGCAGCCTTGGAGAGTCTGAGCAACAGGCTTTAAAGCAAGCTGTGATGTTTTCATACTGTTTCTGTCTCCAAAAGGGGAAAAACGTTTATCAGCCTTTACAGCAGTTTGGAAAAGCAGTCAAATTTTTACACTTTATGAAATTACTCAATCAGAGTTTGGAGTGACTTTCATACACTCCAGGACCCTGAAACTGACTCAGCATGTAAAGGTTTATAGAAACCTCCAGTTTAAGAAAAAAACATTTCTTCTCAACCACGCCCATGTATTTTTGGATCATAAAACATCACACATAAACACATAAATGACCATGGAGACATCTGACACAAGCTAAATTCAATAAAAGCAGACTTATTTTCGTCGAGCAACATCTTCTGAATTGTACAGTGGGTTTTGAGTGAGTTTCATGGGGTCGTGAAACTCGTCTTGGAGCCCACTCAGCATGCCATAGACTTGAAGTGAAAAAAGAATAATTACCTAAAAAAAGAAAATAATAAGGTTTATTCATGCATCGTCAGCAGGGTGTAAAATCGAAAACTGGGGAAAAATAAATCAGAGCTCTCAAAAATAAACTTTATGTAGTTTAATGTAGCTTTGTGCATGTTGTAGGCCCTTCACTGTCATCAACACACACAAAAGATTGGCTCTCTACTTTTTCCCATTTTTTTCAAATTATAGAGCAGTTCACACCTACTTTTGGGGGTTTCTGTTGTATTTAATTTTAAGATCTCTTCTGTAGACTACCACACAGGCATCTTAATTAAGATAATTTTGTCAAGTTGTCATACTTTATTCCATAACCAGTTTTAGCAAAGCTAGCGGCATGGTTCTAGGGATGGCGCTGGTAATGTCTGCCTATCAGTCGGCCCAGCACTTAGGTCCAGAGTGTAATGCCTCAATAACTACTGGATGGATTGCCATGACATTTTGTGCAGACTTTAATGATCCCCAGAGGATTAATCCTACTGACTTGAAGATGAACAGTTCAGTACTAGTCTTATTAGATCTAAGTGCTGCTTTTGACACAGTTGACCATCCAATACAAATATCCATTCAACAGCTATTAAATGGGCTGTCATAAAGTTCTGTAAAGACATTCATGGTTCCCAAAGGATGAATGCTACTGACTTGGCGATCCTCTGACTTTTCTTCTTGAGCCACCATGAGGTTAACATTTGTGTTTTTTTGTGAAATATCTCAACAACTATTGGACAGATTTGGTATAGACGTGTGTTCCTCCTGAGGATGAATTGCAATCACTTTGACTCCATCATCAGGTCAAAGTGTTAATTTGTCCCATTATTCTCAACTGTAGTTTGCGGTTTGTGCTAATTAGCAAGTGTTAGCATGCAAACACACTAAACTAAGATGGTGAACATAGTAAACATAGTCCTGCCATTAGCTGATTTGGATGTCCAGATTCATGGAAACATTGAACACATTTGAAATTTAATGGTTCTCACATTTATCTGATCCTCACATATTAATACAGGCACATTAATTTAGATCTGCAACAAACACATATGTCATAGGTGTCAGGCATCGAAAAGTTAATCCACACCTACCAGCCAATCACAATTGAGAATTTTCAGTGGCCAAGATATCTGAATCAGTTAAAAAAAATAAAAATGATATTGAAAATATTCTGGTCTTTTTTTCCTGCTACTGAGAGCTCACCAAGGGTTGTTAAATCCCAAATTGAAAGGTCAAAGGTCATACAAATTATGTGTGTTTGATTGTATGTGTTGTATCTTTTGTGAAGTTTGTGCATTATGCAATTGTGTGTGTGCGTGTGTCAGTGGGTGATAGAAGTAGGGGATTCCCGCAGCGACCCGTGTTAACTGTGTGTATGTGTGTGTGTCTCCCATCCATCATCACACACACTTCCCTCCTTCAGCGCGTTCGAAAATAGAACAGTGTGTGAACATGACCTCTCCCACACAAACACACACACACACACACACACACCAGTAAACACACCCATTACGATGCCATTGTGTCTTGGTTTCTTGTCCAGAATGCGGGTGCGTGTTTGTTTGTGTTTGTGTGTGTGTGTGTGCATTATCAGGAGTTGTAAGGAAAAATGTCCCCCTCGCCATGTCCTGCCTCCTTCTTTCTCTCTCTGTCTCTCTTTTCTTTCTCGCCACAAAGTCTGGAGTCTCTGCCAAATTTCCTCTGTGGCAAAGGTGTGGTGCCACAACACTGTCTCTCTCACACACACACACACACACACACACACACACACACATACACATACACACACACACACAGGCTCCTCCCTGTTTTGTTATAGAAACATCTACACGGGACGAGACATTAAATGATAATGAACTCCATGGTGTCCTGATATAAGAACAGATGAGGTGAAGAACACCTGGATGTCAGGCGATGTGGTGTTTCCTCGGTTGAGACTGAGAATAATTACAAGGATTTTCATATTGTATGAAAGCAAAAATTACAAAACCTTTTGAATTTGAATGTAGTATTGAACGGATTGTCATATATTTTATACAGAGATTCATGTTCCCCGGAGGATGAAACATGGTGCATATATGTTGTGCTTTATGTTAATAAAAATTAAAGCAATAGTGCAACATTTTGGGGAATAAGTTTATAATAAGTTTATTTAGATTAGAAGATTGATATCACACTCATCTGTGTGTGTTCAGTGAGGAGCTGGAGCAAGAAGGTCATAGCCTAGCTTAGCATAAAGACCAGAAGCAGCAGAAAGCAGCTGGTTTGGTTCTGTTCAAAGTTCAAAAATACACCTACCTGCACCTTTAAAGCTAAGTAGTATTTTTCTTTTTAAACCATAAAAAAACAGAAATGTAAATAAAAACATTTTATGCAGAGGGAATGCTAAAACTAGTTCACAAATTCAGTTGGAGAGCACCGATGTTGGTCTCTGTACAGGTGCAATGGTACATGTGTTCTTGTTATTTAAAGAAAAAGTTCCACCATGCAAGTCTTATTAAAATAACGAGAATGGTGTCAATCGTCTTATCTCACTGATGGAAAGAAAAGAAATCTGTGTATTTCCCGAAATGTTGAACTATTCCTTTACATGTCCACAACTGAGTATACCTGTGCATGCAATGATCAGATCAGAGTGAGTATAAATCTTCAAGGTTAACCCTCTATTGTTGTATTTGAATGTATTATTATTGCTGGTTTGATGCCCTATAATTTAACCATTCACCATTTTAAGACTTATCTTTAGATTCAATTGCAATATTGGATGTTTTAATGTTCGTCTTGATGTGTGCTTTTACAATAAGATGTCAGCTTTTGAAACTCTTCACTGTGTTTCTGTTCAACTGTAAACTTAAATGTGTGTTGTTTCTAGGCATACAAACATACACACCTTGATACACTTACTATACTTACACACTATAAACAATGACATAAAGACATAAAGATGCAGCAGATGCACACACATGCACACACACACACAAACATACGCACACACGGGAAGCTTGGGACATCAGTGGTAAGTGGGAGTAGTTCCTGGTTAGTGGAGCAGGAGGCTCTGAGACGCCGCAGCAGTCTCCCCTGGAGCAGGGCGTAGGGAGGAAAGAAAGTGTGTGTGTGTGTGTGTGTGTGTGTGTGTGTGCAGGGGGTCATTATACTGTGGTGGAGGGAGGGGGTAGGGGGGCATGTCCTTGGCAGATAGACAAGCACACTACATACATGTTCGTCTTAAGGGGTCGTTTAATTGAGGGATGAGATTGAAATAAATATCTGACTTTTTCTTTTCAAATTCACTCAGCTGACAATAGCTGTTTTCAAGATTCTGCATTATTTGCTGACACTGAAAAACTATTATAAAAAGACATAAAACATGCAATATTACAGTATATTTAATCTAATGAGCTGTCAAAAACTCCTCAGCTTTTCATCATGCATTTATTTGTTAATAATGCAGCTTGTGGAATTCATTTTCCTCAAAGTTGACTCTGACTGGCACATGAAAGCACCACATGTCAATGCGTGGACTCATGTCATTTCCTGTACAATGAAAAGGTAACTTTGACAGATTATTTCACTTTGATGTGTTTTTCCTCACAGGTGATGTCTTTGCCTCAGCTCGTGCACCACACTTTTAGTACGTAATGTGATAGTATGTGATGCAGTAGAGAAGTACAGTGGTTTTTGCACAATTTGTTCAAAAGGTATTTGGTCACAGTGCCATCAAACAAAGAGAAGCAGCAATTCTATTTCTATAAATCATTTAAAAAAAATTTGAATCTATTATCAAATTACAGATTAACTTTCTGTTGTTTGAATAAATGATTAAGCAACCAATCGTTTAATCAGTACCCACAGTGCCAGTCACAGTGCCTTTTGAGTGCAGTTCAGTGTCTGTATACGAGCAACGGGGTGTTGCTGCATTAATCAATCCTGGAACTATATCCCCAATACAGCTTCTCTCTCTCTCTCTCTCTCTTTCTCTCTCTCTCTCAGTGAGTTGTTGTTAAGCTCAGCCACTAATCGCTTTGGTTGGGACTGTGGTCGACTGTGTTACCACTGTCCTGCCCTCAAATATACACACACACACACACACACACTGCAAGCCCTCACTTACACATATAGAAACATGTACTATATGTGTGTGTATTCATGTTTTGTATCTCATTTGTGTATAAACTTAATTATACATGTGTTGTGTTGGTTCATTTTAATGTGTGTGCTTGTTGCATGCGTGTGCATTAATTAGAGTATGTATCTGTGCATTTATCTGTGTATATATATGTGATACAGTTTGCGTGCGTGTGTCTTGAATGTGTGTATTCTTGTGTGTGAGAAGCTCCATTCTCAGTTGGGCAGAAACAATGGAACCTCTCTGATTACATCTCCATGTACAGACGGACAGGGTGTGTGTGTGTGTGTGTGTGTGTGCGTGTGTGTGTGTGAAGCTTCAGGGGGGAGGAAAGGGTGGCGGTCGCAGAGGAGGAAAGAGGGGGAAGCAACGTTTAGACCTGCCCCCTCCCTCCTTTGCTTTGCCCCACACACACTCATCTCTTCCCCTCGCGCCGGCCTGGCGTCTCATTGGTTAAATCCCCAGCTATATATTTATGTGATTGGTCAGGGCGGAGTATATATACTCAGCGTGGGTCGGTTAAATCTGGCCACAAGTTTCAAAACTTTCAAACAGGGCAGACAGACTGAGTCGGTCTAAGTGAAGGAGGGGAATCTAGCTTTGGACAAACCGCAGCACCCCACACTCCAAACAAGAACTGTTGTCTTTTGAGAAAAAAAGGAGTGAGGGAAAGAAAGAGGCAGAGTCATTGTGGATCATTTTCAGGGGGAATATCCTGCACCACAATTTGTTTGTTTTCTCTTTCTTCCTCGTCTTCCCCCTCCTCTCAGATCTCGATGCTTTGCTTTGGGATTTGTGCTCCAAATCCATCAGAATCCTCTCTTGATCTCTCTCTTTGTCATCTGAAACAGTTTGATTTACAAATTTCTTCCAGAACTTTGCAACCCAACAAACTGAGACAGACATTTGCAGAATTTCCCTTGGACTAAAAGTTGAATCTGAGCCCGGTTCTGGGATGAATTTAACCGAGCCCAGCTTGTCTAGAGAAACTCTTCTGCATGCCGGCCGGGTGTCTCTGAGGGGCCCCTGGGTGTCCAGGACCCCAAGCCCTGCTTCTGATTCTGAAATGGGTTTTGAGCAGAACCTCTCTGGGGACTGCAGTTCTCCAGATGGCCTCGGAACCGGGAACATGTGGAGGACAGAACCAAGGATTTCTCTCACACCCAGTACAGGGGGACTGAGTCTGGACGTGACCCAAGCAGGAGGTGTGTTGGCAGGCACGGTCGACGGGAAGGCCGTTGGGGGTGAGCAGAGGATCCGCAGGCCCATGAATGCCTTCATGGTCTGGGCTAAAGATGAGAGAAAGCGACTGGCCGTGCAGAACCCCGACCTCCACAACGCTGTGCTCAGCAAGATGCTCGGTAAGACAAGGAACAATAAGCCTAATCCTCTGAAACTGTATTTAGGGCATCCAAACTTCCAGTGAAGTGAAGGGCCGCTTCATTTTTAACATTTGTCAAGTTAATGGGCTAAGATCATCTGTCTGAAGATGGTTTTAGGAAATGGGGGTTCTTTACATTGTCAGACCCAACATATCAAACAATAGTTTTATAATTTGACGTTCAGATATTTAATTCTACATGTTTGAGCGGCTTTTTATTTACTAATATTGCTCAGTGTTACAAACCCCACCCATCTGAGTCACTGTAGTCTCAGTACAGCTAGTAGTACTAATATAAACCATGAAGAGCATCAGATTAGCATGAAAATAAAAATATCTGTCTCACAAATGTATATATTTATGAATACACAATATGCATGTTATTATATTTATATTTACTTTTATCATCATGATCATCAAGCCCTTGGTTTTGGTTTGCCCTTTTATAGATAGTTATATATATGGCTATATATATATATATATATATACTCCAACTGTAATATGTAAGAAGAGAGCAGAATTTGCTGGATTATTGTTGAACCTATGCACCTATTCACATGTTAGATGTTAAGATGTCTTTTAGACAGAGTAAGTTGAAGACAAAATCCATGTCCATAGAAACTTCTCAAACATCTCTTGCAGCATAAATCACTTCTCGGCGTTCCATCATGTGCTGATTATGTTCCAAACTCCATAGTTGTGTTAAAATGTGGAATCCAATGTAACCAACATTAATCCAAAGTGACCACAAATGCTGTTCTCCACCTGTAAGGAAACTAAAAACTTTTTATGACCACCTATTAAAGATGCAGTGGGTGAGGATTTGATATAAAAGATTTTGGGTTGCGTATATCATGATATATTTATTTTATGTAATTATTGAGTATCAATTTAAGAGTAGCCGATCATTTGGAGTGTGAGATCGGGGTTTGTATTGCATTGTTAATTTTGCCATGATTTTGGAAGACAGTCAGATGTTTACTTGTATAATTGTTACCATAGACTATTTATTGAATTGATGGAATTCCAAAAGTGGGACAAGTCTGATTAATTAGTAAAATTAGATTTGAATCATTTGTAACACAATAGGTGTTAATGCCAGAAGTCGTTGAACATTTGTACCATAATTGTACAATTATTTGTTGTTTTTCTGTTACTTTAGAAGGCAACATTTTAAATGGTAAATGGACTTCACTTATAAAGCGCTTTTCAACCAAAGCGCTTTTACGTGTTCCTATTCACACACCTCTGGTGATGGAGCTGCCATGCAAGGTGCTGGCCTCCATCGAAAGCAACGTAGGGTTCAGTGTCTTGCTCAAGGACATGTGGACAGGAGGAGGTGGGGACTGCCAACCCTGGGATCAATGGATGACCCACTCTACCTCCTGAGCCATAGCTGCCCCATATTTTCTTTATATTACCCTGCTTCAAAGTCATACAATGTCAAATATTCACACCTTCTCAGTGCAATCAAAGTCTGCTGAGCTCATCTGCAGCACTCTGAGATCCAATCTCAGATCTCAAGGCTGCTGGTGTCCACAACCATAAGACAAACTGGAAATGTAAGCACTTAATGAATGTATAAATAGATCAGAAAGGTGGCTTCGACTGCAGTGTATGTGTCTGAGCAGCGACAGACATTAAGAACACCCACAAAAGGAAGCTGTGTGGGACATCTTATAGGCTGAATTATCAGCAATATTTATTTCAGGATTTTGAACAACACACATACATGTAGAGACATTGCCTGTTTTAGGCATTATGGACACAGGACCTGTCTTAAAGAGGGAATTTATTATCCAAATTAATCAATCAATATTTGGTTACATTATATTATGTGCAAAATTTTGCCCTGAATGTATTTATAATGTCAGTGTATATGCTTAAGGCTCTGCTGTAGTTAAGTTAACCCTCGAACAACTCAAGTGACTTCTGCATCACCACTTAGGAACTGCTAAAATGCTAATTTTGACACAAGAAATGTTGCAATTTCATTAGAAATTAGATTTCATCCAGAATCCTCAAACATGAATTGTTTTTTGTCAGCCATGATAGTAAACTAAATACCTTTGGGGTTTGAACAGTTAGTTGGACATAACAAACAGTTAGAATATGTCAGCTTATTATAGCAGATTTTTTAGAAAATTGTCTGGGGCATTTTTTACAAAAATTATGATGTTTTGTAGGCCAAACAATTAACTAAGAATCAAGAAATAATGATCAGATTAATCAGTCAGTTGCAGCCCTAGAATCTACAATCTGATGAAAACGTAGTAGAAGACTTTGATTTAGATGATTGAAGAGAGAGATTAAAAGCTATTCTTTTTTGTGTACCATCTTTCTTTGCTCAATTTTGTCTTCCTTATACCTTTCAGGTCAGTCTTGGAAGGCCCTTAGTGCTACAGATAAGCGTCCATTTGTGGAGGAAGCAGAGCGTCTCCGTGTCCAGCATCTCCAGGATCATCCAAACTACAAGTACAGGCCTCGCCGCAAAAAGACCACCAAAAAACTCAAGCGGGTTGAACCAGGGCTACTGCTTCACAGCTTAGCCCAGGGCGGGGCACCAGGTCTTGGAATAGGACCTGGCATCAGCCCCTCTGGAGGTGCTGCTTATGGCCATTCAGGTGCCCACCCTTCGCATCACCATCACTCCCACCACCTGCTGCCCTCTCTTGGGCACTTCAGGGATATCCAGGCCCCAGGACAATCAGAGCTGGAGAGCTATGGCCTGCCCACACCAGAGATGTCCCCTCTGGATATTCTGGAAGATGGACCTGGGGAATCTGTGTTTTTCCCCCAACATATGCAAGAGGAGACAGGGATGGGAGGTTGGAGTGGGTACCACCACCACATTCACCATCATAACCAGCATTACAACCAAAATTACAACCATAGTCATCACAACTCCCTCCATGATGGAGCAACATACAGTCAGAGTTCAGGAATGAGTGTTTGTGCCAGTTTAGGCGCCAGTATGAATTCCAGTGTGAGTCCTGGTAGAAGTCCCAGAGTCGATTCTAGAATGAGTTCTGTTGAGTCAAATATGACCTCAAGCATGAGCTCTGTTTTGTCAAATTCGGTCAACTCTAGGTTAAATCCTACTCATGCCTCTGCTCACCACATCACCTTGAGGAGTCCTGTAAAGTGCCCACCACCTCTATCCAACTCCTCCCCCCCTGTTTCCTACTCCCAACCCTCCATTAACCTCCCTGAGCCGATAAAATCCAACCTAACGCAGCATCAAGCCACTGCTCCTCTCAGCTACTTCGGCCAAATGTATGGGAGCAACGCCCAGAATGCTGCATATTACATGCCCTCTCACTTGGGGCAGCTTTCACCTCCACCTGAAACTTCCCCTTCTTCCTGCTCGTCCTCCTCTATCCCCCCGCCAACCTTCCCTCCTTCTTTGCACTTAGATCCTTCAAATCCTGAGCCCTCCAGCCATTTGGGGTCTTCCTCTGCTGAGTTTTGGTCCGAAGTGGACAGGCATGAATTTGACCAGTATGTAAATGTCGGAAGGAATCGAGAGGAGGCCTACGGACGTGGTGGGGGCTGTGGGGGTGGGTCCAAAGTTCTTAGTGGACGCAGTAGCAGTAATGTTTGTAGTAGCATGAATAGCAGTGTTAGCAGTACAATTAACAGGGATGTCAGTAGCATTTTGAATGGTGCTGGTGGGTGTGATGAAGGGAGCAGCCCACTTATATCTGCTCTTTCTGATGCCAGCAGTGCTGTCTATTACAGTGCCTGTATCACTGGATAAATTCTTAAATCTAATCTCTCCTATGTACCTCCTTGCATACTGCACTGGGTTTGGTTAATTTGAATCATTGTTAGATACACGATAAATTCAAATTTTTAGATGCATTCCTGAACACTGCATTGAACAGTTGGCTGGCTAGCTAACCAGCTTTCCTTGATAGCTACAAGCTAGTGTGGCTAGTTTAGACTTGGGAAGATAGGTATTTTAACTTGTTAGCCTGGGTAATTTATGACCCACGTAATTGTTTTGGGGTAATTGATTTTTGACATATACATGGATTACTAGTTCTTGGCACCTTTTGTAGGAAGAAGGTTTAGTAGCAGGTTTAGTCTTCCTGAGCAACTGCAAAATCTGCTACTGTCAGTCACTTAGCTAGTATAGCAGACCACATTCGCTAATTGGGGTTAGTTAACTTAAGGAGAAATAAAACTCCTAATTTCTGTTGTATCCCTTCAAGCTTCATGCTTTTTATCAATATAATGTTTGTTGATCTAAATGAATAGTACAGACAAAAACCATGCTGACATAGTGCATTGTCCTGCTTAGAGGTTGCAACATTTTGACTTTAGGCGCTAAAGTGTGCTGAACAGATAAGCAGGAGGCAGCTGGAGACAAATATATTTGAGGTTTTCAGTTACTTATCAAAAGTGCTAGGTATCTATGCCTTGGAAATTGTTCTGAAGGATTCAGGGATGTGCAACAAGTGCTTTTGTCTTAGCTGAAGTACCTTTGAGCAAAGCACTAGGCTCCTACATGTTCCACATGTTTTGTTTCTCTGCACTCTAACCCCTCTGTACAGTACAGTGCATGCTATAGGAAGATAAGATTATGCCAACAAGTTGATTTCTTTACTTGCACTGTGAGAACTCTGGTAATCAAAAAATCTGAA
This sequence comes from Nannoperca obscura, assembly GCA_036024295.1. Taxonomy (NCBI): domain Eukaryota; kingdom Metazoa; phylum Chordata; class Actinopteri; order Centrarchiformes; family Percichthyidae; genus Nannoperca; species Nannoperca obscura. The sequence continues at coordinate 14,024 of JAVQJL010051029.1, forward strand.
TTTCATAATCATCTCATATCATTTAGGACAATTCATCTCAGGACCAGTTAAATATTCATCTCACTGAACTTAATGAAGTTTAGATTTATTCATCTCGTTCATTAAATGGGAACATAAAGGACAACTCAGGACAAAGTCAGAAATTGGACATAGAGAAAAAAACTTGCTCTAGACTCCAGCCACATATCTCTTAGCAGTGTTGTCATAAAAGCCTTGGCCACAGACCCAGAGCAGACCACTGATGTCTCCCACAAACTATCAGGATGTTTTACAAGCCGGTTCGGATTCTTTCTGACTGTGATACATGCCGTTCCCTCTCTGTCTCATACCATGACAGGGCCTCATGTCAAACTCCATGCCAAAATCTGCAAGTTCTAAGTTGCTTTGCTTTTTAGCAAGCACAGATATACTGATGATTCAAGTATCATTCTTTTTAACCAGTAAGCCACTCTGGTATAACAAGCATATCAAAAAATGTTCCTTTTCAAAGTTACAAAAGCATAATTTTGTTTTACAAATAACAGAAGATAGGGTTCTACAAATTAGGTGCCATTGGAAAAAGTCTTGTGTGGTAGATCATGAAAACTACTTTTTACTATTTTATACTTAAACTTTAAAATGCATAATTTGCATATTTCACATTTATGCAAGCAAAATTATACTGAAAGATATTGGTAAGCAGTTTGACCATTTACTCTCAAATGGTTCTATTTTTGATTTCATTAAAACATTTAAGGATAATGGTTCATGGGCTAGGTCTTATGCTTTTTGGAAACCATGGTTTGATGTAGTCATTTAATGTATATATAGATGCCTCTTGGCAGTATGTGAAGGAGAAACTGAGACTATGAAATGTTCTCTTTGCACTGGGTTTAATGTCTTAGCTGTATAGACGGAACACTAGTTATCAAAAGTCAACTGTCCATAATTTGAAATATGTTCTTGTACAGAAAGAACTGTGTTTATTTTGTTGTTTTATAGATTCTTTTTTATAAATGTATTTCTTAATGGAATTGTTTGACATTTTAGGAAATACGCTTTTTGGCTTTCTTGCTGACAGTATGAGGAGAGATCTGGAGCCAGGAGGTTTAGCATAAACACAGGAATCAGGGGGAAATGGCTAGCTTTTTAAAAAAATGCAAACATTCGCCTCCTACCTGCACCTGTAATACCTATTAATTAACATGTTGTATCTTGTTTATTTAATCTGTAGACAAACACATACATTAAAGGATCATTTGTGGTTTTAGAGGGAGTTGTGCTGTGTAGAAATAGATATGCCATGTAACTCCCCATAAAACTACAAATTGTAGGTTTAACACTTCCTGTTTGTGTACTAATAACATAATACAGATAAAAGGTGTTAAGTAGTGAAAGTTAGAGGTGATGGTAGGCAGATTTCTTAACTTTGGACTGATCCAGCTAGCTGTTTCCCCCTGCTTGCAGTCTTTGTGCTAAGTTAAGCTTATTGCCTGCCGGCTCCGTACTTATCTCACAGTCATGATATTCTCACCTCACTTTGTATGAGAACGTGAATAAGCCTATTTTCCAAAAGATTGAACTACTTCTTTAAAGATGATTTAAATATTAAATAATTGGAGCAGTGAGTTTCCACTGGTCTTTTTTTCCTGTTCCTACAAAATATTGTGTATTATAAACTTGCCTTTAAAAGGAAATCTACAATTGTTAAGATCTCTTGTAGATCTCTATGGGTCTTAATAGGTTACATGTTACACTTTGCTTTACCAGTGACACCAGCAAACGAGAAACTTTCCCTCCCACACTGTTATTTACCTTATAGGACTTGTGGTTTTTGTTTGTGCTGAGAAAATGAAAAATCAACAATTGTAGCCACTGTAGAGATCTCTCTGTATGTGTTTATGTAGCATTTTTCCTGTAATATTTTTGTATACAGTGTGATAAAAAAAAAAACTCTCTCTTCAAGGATCTAACCTGCATCTGTTCTGCATTAGTCCTACAGACAATACTTTTTTTGTAATACATGAAACAGTAGAACAGAATCAAGTATCTTGTACAGTTATATTTACCACACCGTTCCTTGTGGCTACCATTGGTTGAAAACAGAGCAACAGTAGATTTTTCCTAACATTTCCTCTAGAGGATGGTGCCACAGCGAAGCAGCAGTTAAAGCAAAGTATTAAAAAATACTTCTACATCTGCATTTGACATTCTTTTCTGTTGACACCAAACAGAGTCATGTTTCCATTTTAATTTACTGTGACACACAAAGAACATCAGAGAGACAGGCTTTTTTTTAAAGTCGTGCAATAACTCTGGGGCTTTTGGTTATAATTATATGAAGAAAGAAAAAAAAAAACACCCAAGATTTTGGGATTAAAACAAAGGACATTTTCTCAGCAGTCATATAACGACAAATTAAAACCAGAATTTTTCCAGAAGTGTCACTGTGATACTTCTAAATCTGTTTGACAGGGATCATTATTATATTTTCTGTAGTAGATGGTTTTGTTTATGTTTGTAATTCAAATATGTGGGTTGGCTGTAAATAGATCTGTTCTGTTTAATAAAATAATTTTACAAAATAAACACTTCTATGGTTGCACTTTGGTTTGTGATATTCACATCTGAGAGCTGACAAACACAACAGAAAAGTAAATTATGTCTTTAGTCAGTTCAGTAATGTATATGGTTTGGTTTAGTCTGTTTATTCACATTCTTTTATTTATTTTTGGTTAAATCATTATAAAATGGCGCTATAGAAATAAAATTTAGTTGAATAAAATTGAAAAATGTCAAGCAGTAGTAGTCCCGGTACGAGTCAAGAACTAAACATGGCTCCTTACGTGCCACTGCACCATTTCAAAGTACTTGCTGTTTAGTTATAGTCCTTCCTGTAAGTCTTTACTAATATTGGTCCACCTTTAAAAAAAAAGCCAAGCAAATCCACAGGGCTTTAATTGGCAATTTTAATAAAGATCAATGTTCACTGGTCAAAGCTGGTCTGTTGCTTTCACATTGAAATAACTTATATGGAATGATATGTAACAAGATAAATGCAGATTTAATAGTTCTATAAGTTGACTACAACAACCTGAACAGGTTTGTCCGTCTCATTCATCCTTATTGACATTTTCTGTGACTATTTTTCACCGCTATAGCTAAGCAGCTAGTTAGCTACGTAGAGAGAATGACATCCCCATTCATAGTCCAGAGCAAACACTGTAATTGCAGTGTATAGTTGTATTTTTCAATATCCACCATGAAAGCTGTGGATCTCAGTCCTCATGTTTTCCTGGCCTTTGGATGGAAATGAGGAAGACGAGGAGAAAACAGGGGAGGGGGGACAGAAAGACAATCACCTCAGTGTTTGTGCGGTGCTGTAATCCTCTGTGATCTGCTCTGATTCTGTCCACTCCAGGTTCAGATCCGATGCTAAACGAGTTTGGCTCGGCGGGACAGTTTCCCCTCCGAACAAACCGCTGACAGACTCAAAAGAAAACATTTGGAACAAGGAAAAACTGTTCTCTTCTTTTTTGTTTCAGTTTTCTGTCTTGTTATATTCCCTCTCAGCCCCCCACTCACTGTAATTTTCTCCTCTTTTTCTTTTGCTTTTCTTCTCTTTCCCACGAGTTTGATTCTTGCCTCTCATTTCGTCTTTGTATTTTTCTAAACTTCTGCATCTCTTTTTACCACCGTTTTCTTTTCTGTCCTTTTTTCTCACCTTTTTCCTTTTCTTCCATCACTTTTTTTTCTCATTTTCCCTTGTCTTTTCATCAGAGTTTTCTCATTTTCATTCCTTATCACTCAATCTTTCTTTTTTTCATTATCCTGACTTTGTCTTTCTACTAAACCTTCTACATGTTTTCCATCAATTACATGTTTATCTTTATCTCTCCTTCTTTTCTCCTGATCTTTTTTCTTAACACCGCTTTTTTCTTTATTATCACATTTTGCTCTATTTCACCCCATTTACCCCTGTTTCACCTCAGTTCCCCCACTCCCTCTCTCACTCTCCCTCTGCAGCTTTACAACATTTCCATTAGATTCAATTATCTTTTGATCGGAGAACAGATGGTTATACACATCTTTACTGAGATGTGAACAAACAAACTGGGGGTTGTGAGTGGTGTGCATAGTGTATGTGTATGTGTGTGTGTGTTTCTACACCAGTCCATCTACTGTTCTAAGTGTGTGTGTGTGTGTGTGTATGTGTGTTGCTGAGGTAACTGACTGGAATGTGAGCATCGAGGAGGAAACTCCTGTGGAAGTTTGGGATGTTCGGGAAGGGTGTGTGTACCTCTGAATGTGTGTGTGTGTGTGTGTGTGTATGTGTGTAGAGAGAGAGAGAGAGAGAACTAGAGAGAGAGGAAGAGGTGTATATTTTTTTGGGAACACCTCACCCCGCTGCTTGTTACCCTGACTGGAAAAGATAACACAAGGCTGGATTCCCCTGCTCCCAGCTGGAAATGAGCACACGTGAGCATCCAGGGTGTGTACATGGTGTGTGTGTCAAACTTTAAACTATTTTAGTGTAGTTACTGTTTGCCAACAGACAAGAACTTTCACATAAATCTCTGTTGGTTTTGTGCTTTGTGGCAAACAATTTCTGGTTGTTCCTCTTTGGTAATGAAAACATTGAAATAAGAGTTTTCAGTTATAAATAATACTTTAACATCTTAAAACACCATCTATAAGTGTTTCGACACAAACATTTGTGACGAGGATTTTTAAAGATTTTGGAGAAAAGAAAGAATTAAAGGGGATGTTTGGAGAAAAGTAGAAAGGAGTGAAGAATGTAATGAGGGAATAAAAAGTCTCAACTGGTATTCTGGGAACCTCACAGTAATGCCAAGACTCACTGGAAGTCGCTGAGCCCAGCATGACATGAAGATTAAAGATTAAAGATGTAGAAATCGTACCTGATTCTGAGGCCCTGCATTCTTGATCATCATTTCAGCTTTGTGCTTATATGTTGCATATTGATTATTTTGTTATAATTACCACATAGCAAACCTGGGACCAAGTAATATTGTAGACAATGGTAGAAAAGAGTGGTTAATAAGGGCCCAGTGTCTCACTTTTGCTTGAGGCCCCCTAGGAAGGTAATCCGCCCATGTTGGTATCTCCTTAGAGAATGAATTCATGATTGATGATTTCTTCATTATTGTACTTACAGTGTGGATGCATGGTGAGAGAGACCCAGAGAGAGATGTTTAAGATGCATATGGAGAAAAAAACTCCAGAGAGAAATACAGGGAGAGGCAGAGAGAATGGAATTTGTACTTCCATGTGTTTGAGAGAGAGCGGGAGACCAATTAAGAGAGAGAGACTATGCATGAGAGTTAGAGTTAGAGAGAGAGTTAGAGTTAGAGAGAGAGAGAGAGAGAGAGAGAGAGAGAGAGAGAGAGAGAGAGAGAGGGATTTTCCTGTCTCTTTCTCTCTCTGTGGTGTTTTATTGGTCACATGTGGTTAGGATGTCAGATCAGTCACCACAACTACACACTGACTCACTAGCTGTGTGTGTGTGTGTGTGTCTGCAGTTGTCCATGTGTGTTTTTTCACAGACTCTGATGTGAGATGACAGCTGGTTTACACTGTAAATGTGTTTGTGAGTTTGTGTAACTTGCAATGTATTTGTGTACTGTATACTGTAAGGTTTGTGTGTCCATAGTGTGTCTGTGTGTGTCATTATACTGTAAATGCATGTGTGTGTTGTGTATGTGTATGTGTGTAAGTGACTAAAACTTTCTATTTTATGTCCATGTGCTTTTGAATTTCTATTCTGACTCTAACCGCTAAACATGAAATAATAGTGTGTGTGTGTTCGCGCACAGATGTGTGTGTGTCCTACACACTGTTGCATTTTAAATAGGAATTGATGAAAGATACAGTCGAGACTCAGTGTCTTGCCTCAGTATTTTATGTGCAGATATGTGACTTTTGTCTATGAATCGGCTTTTCTCTCCTCCTCACATTCAATGGTCAAATAAACACATCTGACCATTTGGTTATCAGTGAGATTTAACCATTTTAATGAAGGTTCTTGTATGAAGATCATAGTTTGTACATCTGCCTACATTACCAATTCAGTTCCAAGCAAAGAAAACACATTTAGAAATCCCAGACGGAACCATGTAGTAATCCTCATTTGATATAAAACAGAAGATCATTTTAATGCTACAGAGCCATGAGTCTTCAGGCCTATGGAAATTGCTCCATCATGGAAGAATCATATGCTAGTTAACTACTCTGCTACCAGTGCCTGAATTTAACCAATAAATGTTTCAGTGCCTTAATTCAGCAGTGTATTTGCATTTATATCTTGGTAATATATCCCACCTCTAATGTATTTTTGTATTTCATTGTATATATTACATAAACAGTTACACTGGCACTATTTTTTCCCACCCGTATTCCGCAAAGATCTGCCCCTACTCTGACTCTGCTAGCTTTGACTCTGATTCTTTTTAAAAGCCTCAGTCCGTCTAATCCTAACTAACCAAACCAACGAAGGTAACAAACACTTGCCAATCAGAGGCAGAGTAGGACAGGTCGTCGTGGAATGCCAGTGTGCAAAAATATAAAGCGTTACTTAGGATTTTAAGGGTGCATACCTCGACTCACCATGAGGTGGCGGTACACAATAATAAAGAAGGATACTCATGGACAAGGATCAGAAGTCCAGTTACAGGCAATGTGTGCTAAATCAACTGTGTCACTTTTTCATTAACTTAACACAGACATTCTTTAACTACTTGTATTTTTTTCTTTACAACAGGTCAAATAAAAGAAAATCGATTGTTGTATGATGAGAGCTGTGAACAATGTTCCAAGGTGGTGCATGTTCATTGCAAGGAAAGTTGCTCAATCAGTGCCCATGCTAAAAAAAAAGTCTTCAGTGTTTGAAATTCATAATACAGAGAGTGATAATTAAGAGTTTGTTGAACAAGGAGCTCTAGTAATATAATTAAACATACTCAAGCTAAAAAAGTGTGAGGTTTAGAGTTAAGAATGTGTTTTCTCTGAAATTAGACATGTCTAGCTAGTTACCTAAAATATATAATTCTAGGGTAAAGGATTAGCCTATCATTAGCTAAGTGCATTGCTATTTGTTGTTTATTGGTGAGGTTAGAAAAAGCTCTGTTCAGGTCCGGAACATTCACTGTGTAGTTGCCGGTGTTTATCCTCATCCTCCCATCCAAATTTCTCTTGTAAAGGTGGAAAAAGTTTGTTTAGAAATACAATAAAGCATAAATTTAATCTCTGCGTTGTTTGTCTTAGTTAGGTAAGAGCTATTTCTATTGTTACCAAAAAATAACGAAACGCTTTTGTCTACTACCACTTTGGTGGAACTTTCCCTCTGCTCTCTCCCTCTCTCTTTCTCTCCCTCTCTCTCTGTCTCTCAACCCAACTGAGTCAGTCTTGGCCTGCTCTTTACGAAAACGTGCCCTGAGATAATCTTGTTAGGACATGGCACTATATAAATATAAGTGAACTGAGTTGAACTCAGTGCCTCTGGTTATGTTTGTGCCTGGTGGTCCGCTCCATACCTCGACCATCGTCTGAACTTTGCCTGCTGTTCCAGAGCTTGGACAAGATGATGTCATGGGGGTGGGGGGTTCTCTTTCCCTCTCGGCCGAAGGATGTCAGGCTCTCCTCCATACCCCCACTGTTTCCTGTCTCTACAGGAAGTCGCTCTGCGTTCACGTCCTGTTAGACGGGGTGTTAAGGACAGGAATGAAGAGGTTTACTGTAGTAACAGCTTGTAATAATGTTGTCAAGACTGTATGAGGTTACAGAAAAAGTCTTGATCCTACTTCATACTACATAAAGTACTTTGTAAAAGGAACATCTGAAAAAAACACTTAAAAACAGTATAATAGAAGTGGAGAACATGAAAGGAAACCATCAAATGGGAGCTCAAGGACAATAATTAAAAGATAATTTCAGCCTCTGTGTTGGATCAAAGCTGTGGGATCCAAATGTTCCTGTTTGGGAGGAAGCTGAGTTGTGTTTTTGTCCACTGTAACCTGGTGACAGTTGGTCTATTTCCACAACTCACAGGAAAGAGAGAATGACCCCTGACCCTGAGTGAGGCTGTCTTTACTTTTAATAGACACCAGGGCCTCACACATATATCTGCCCATGTCCTTTTCTTTTATTCTCCTGTCTTCTCTCTGTCGCCTTTCCTTTCTGCCTGTCCTTCATCATTCTCTCTTCTCTTCTCCCTCACTCCACCTTTTTGTTTTACTTCCGTCTCCTTCCTCATCCCTCTTCTGTCATTGTAAAAAGGAAACATAGGTGATGCACTGCTGGGACAGGAATCTGGAAGTCTTTAATATCATAGCTTCTGCTTTCCCTCTTTTATGTTCGGCTTGCCTCCAAGATCACAGACAAAACTAAAATGAGGCGCTGCTTAGCATGTCTCGTAAATAGCTAGAGATAGACTTTTGTCTTTTCGTCTTCAGAAAGTTCCACAAAACAACTAACAAGTCCTCCAACATAAATTAAAGAATAGGTTGTTTGTCAATGAGTCCCAAAATTACATATATAAGTGTACCGGACTTTTGTCAACACGTGGTAAACGTGAAATGGTCGCAGTTATACTCACCAAAACTATTTGGTAAAGTTTAGGAAAAGATCATGGTTTGGGCTTATGGAGATCATTTTGTTTCTTTATAAAACAGTTTTTAGAGAGAAACTTTCCAAACTTTTGCTTTCAAACTAATTAATTTTACAGTTTTAGCCCATATGGAGATAATTTTGTTTCTTTATAAAACAGTCAAAAAAAGTGGTTTGAGAGAGAAACTTTCCACACTTTTGCTTTCAAACTATAAACTTTTGCTTTAGAACTCTAAACTTTTGCTT